>RJWT010039860.1:0-12584 GCA_004365215.1 Cuniculus paca | reverse complement strand
AAGCAAGAAAGCAAACAAGCATGGTTAAACCTTTTGACTGACTTATGTGGCCAATTAAAATGGTTGACAAACATGGCTTAATCCATGTGGCTGACTCACAGAATGAACCAAAATGGCTGAACCCTGTGATGACTCAAAATGGCTGACCCATATGACTAACACACATCATGAATCAAAATGGCTGCTAATCATGGTAGAAAGGTAGACTGTAGTGAAACAAGGCACTGTGAAAGTAACTTACCAGTGACACCCAGACATACAAGGCAATTTAGTGGAAAACCACAGATAAGGCTTTGAGCCCAAAACAGAATAAACTTGGGTATGCAACTATTGAAGCAGGAGACTAAATTACCAATAGCAAATTTTCCCAAAAAAGTGAAAAATCTGAGCAAAGTATCATGGAGAACAGAAACATGAACATAGAAAGACATACTAAAATCTAAGGCATACACATGGATACTGAATATCTATTCTGTACCTGACTTACTAACAAGCTCTCTGGTTGCACTTTACTGACTTATAATGAGAATGAGTGACAGAAAATAGGACAGACAGGAGGAAAAAAAAGAAGAGAGGAGATAAACTTGAGGCTCACTTATGAGCCTCTTAGAGCTGGGAAAAACACAAAAGACATGCATTTCTTTTCCCCCTCCCACATGGTGGAAAGGTAGGAAACTATTCCTGGTGCCATGCAAAAGTTTCCTGGGTTCCCCAGCTGAGGGAGAAGAGAGAGGGAACACAAAAACAAAGCAAAACAGAAAAATAAAAAGCAAAAGTACCAACCAACAAACAAACAAACAAAAAAATGTTTTGCAGTCCTCGATTTTAGAGGGAAAGAGAAAAACAAAAAAGGTGCACAAAAGGGCCTTAAGACCTGGATGGCTATGTCAAATATTGGCTTTAGGGATGCTGGAGTCCCCTTCTAGAAGTGGTTTCTAGTGTTTTTCTGTTCTGAGCAAAAAACTGACCAAGGCAATTACAAATGGTAGAAAGGTTTTGCATTTATTAAAGATAGGAAAAAAAAACTGAAGAAACAAAAAACAGGCTCTGCTGAGCAACTTTGGGTCAAATGAAAGTAGGAAAATAAATATACTGTGCAGGATGAAAGCAGGCTACTATGGGAGAACACATTAGCAGAGAACTGAAAGGCAACTGTCCTTTTGGTATTCTCCACTCCTCAGTGTGGCACTAGGTCTAGGCCATCCTATCAAAAATTTGCTTGAGTTCTCATGAGAAGTCCACGTGAAGGGCTTTGGAAACTGCTCTGCCCATGGGTCCTGGGGTTTTGTGATTAACAGATCATGCCTACTTCCCCAGCTAGTCTGCCATACCTTATTTTCCTCCCTCATTTTGGTAGCCCACTTTTCCTGTGTAGTGTATCTACTCCTTGACCCCAACTTGCTCATCATAGCCTGTTTCTTTTTCTGCCCTTAACTAATGTAAAATCTTGCCACCTTTTGCACTTATCTTGACCAATTCTTTGTTCAGGCCAGAAAGAACCTAGAATCCACCTCTAGAAGGAGACTCCAGCACCCCAAAATTCAGTAATAGTTATACTTTCTCTTCTTGGATCATTGACATATTTTAAAATAGTCTCAAGAAAAAGAACATTGCCTCCAGTGTCTGATTGCTTGAGTGTGAAAACTGACCCATCTATTAAAGCAAAGGAAGTCCAGGGTTTCCAAGGCAAGCTTCGATAAAAGTCAGACACTTTGGTGTTTTCATCTTCATAACAGTGATCAGGTCTTGGGTTTCAGGCTTTATGGGGCTAGATATTTTATAAATTGTATTCCTTCAAAAACTCCATGCACAAGTTTATATTAGATGGTAGTCTCCAAGAAGCTCCAATTCACAGGGCAGTAGACCACATTTCCTTTACTCCATATCACTTCCTCATTCCCTACTTCATCCAAAATTCTAACAATTTTCTTTTTCTTTCAAATTTTCTCCCTCACTTACTTTCTTCAATCCTCTTAGTGTAACTTTTTGCTAAATTTCTTTCCATGGACATTTTGTCTCCTATTTAAATGCTCATTTCTTTTTCTCTTGTACCTACTTTCTTTTTTTTTTTAATTTCTCTTTTAAAAAGAATACAACCAAACAAAATAAAACAGAGTAGAGTCAGTCACAACAAAACAAAGAACATGGTACATGACTTCTAAACAGAGTAAAAAGCAGTCAATAATGGCTACCATAATGGCTCTTGTTATCTTCAATATAACTGCCCATACTATCAGGCATAAATAAAAGCAAACAAAAAAGAACAAAATGAAACCAGGAAAAAAAAATAAAGCAGAACAATGTAAGCAATACAGAACTTCAAAATACTAGTAAAACAGCTACCATACTAGTAAAATGGCTACCATAATGCTTCTTATCTTCAGAATAGTTACCTACACCTTCAGAAGCAATATAATCAAACAACAGAGAATAGAGTAAAATCAATCAAAACAAAACAATGAAAGCAATACAGGGTTTCTAAACAAGATAATTGGACAACCTTGATGGCTGCAATTATATATTTTGTTATCTTTAAAATAGGTGTCCATGCCATCAAGTATAATAAAATCAAACAAATCAGAATAAAACAAAACTAGTCAGAACAATAAAGATAATATGAGTTTCAAGTCATGATAATATATTAAAAGTAGTCACATCTTTCCTTTTTTAGATTATTCCTCCCCTTTGACTTTGTATTGTGCATTTTGGATCCCACTAACTCCTTTAGTTTGTCATACTAGGGAGATAGCACGAAATTCACCCATGTGATACTGAACCATTTCATCCATGAGCTTGATCTCAAGTTGCCTCCATCCACCTACAAGAGCCTTCAGATTATCTTCCTTTATAGCTGAGTAGGTTTCCACCATATAAAATGCCATGTCTTTCTTATCCATTCTGCAAGTAATGGGAAGGCTACCCCTACTTTTTTTCTGGCTTCCTGTCACATAGGGCATTGTTCTCTCTCCTTTGGCTTTCAGTCTATGAATTTTCTTTCTAGTTAAATATATTGCTTGTATAGAGCATATTGATGGATCCTGTCTCCTGATTCCCTCTGCCTGTGTTTCTTTCTACTGGTGACTTGAGGCCCTCTACATTAATAGTTATGGCCCTCTTGCACTGCATTGTCTCTTCCATGCTATTTTCCTGCCATTGGCTCCCTATTTTTCTTCTCCATTCAGTTGACTGCCCACCACTTGATGGTCCCCCTCTGTCATTGTTCCTGAGACCATGGTCCTTTCTATCTCTCTCTAGAATGTCCTTTAGCATTCTTTGTAGGGTTGGTTTGGTGGTCATGAATTCCTTGAGTTGTTCTTTGTCATGAAGTATCTTGTTTCTCCATTAGTTTTGAAAGAAAGTTTTGCAGGGTACATGTGTCTGGGTTGGAAGTTGTTTTTTTTCAGGACGTGCAATACTTTATTCCAGCCTCTTCTTGACTTGATGGTTTGTGTTGAGAAGTCTGCCGTGATTCTGATAGGTTTTCCTTTATAGGTGATCTGTTTCTTTTCTCTAACAGCTTTTAAAATTCTGTTCTTCAGTTGAATTTCTGGGATCTTGATTATTATATGCCTGGGTGTAGATTTGTTTTGGTTATGCCTAGCTGGAGTTCTGTATGCCTCACTTATTTGAATGTCACTTCCTTTTTCCATGATTGGGAAGTTCTCAGAAATTACTTCTGTAAATAGAGTCCCGATGTCATTTGTCTTGACCCCTGCTTTTTCACTCACACTTTTAATTCTTAAGTTATGTTTCTTTGAATTGTCTTTCACCTGTTGAATTGTTACTTCCTGATTCCTAGTTATTTTTAAGAGATCTTTCCTTTCATGATCACAAGCTGTAAACCTGTCTTCAAGGTTTGAAAGTCTATCTTCAGTTTCTTTCAAGTGGTTTTTCCAGCTTTCAATGGAGTTTTTAATTTTCTGGACATCTGTTTGAATTTGTTTCATGCATTCTAAATCTTTCTTATATTGTTCATTCATGGTTTCCCTCATTTTTCTATGCTCCTCTATTTTCTTACCTGTGTTTTCTTTAGAGGTGCTTGATAATTCTTTTATGATTTTCATTTCTTCTTTTACCTGGGGTAGAGTGTCAGTTCTAATTTCTCTTATAGCTTCATGAAGTTGTTTCTTTACTTCAGTTGACATTACTTCAGACATTTCAGGTGTGCAACTTCTGATCTCTTCCATGTTTACCTCTCCTGGACTTGCGCTGATTGGCTTGGATGCCAGAGATTGCCTTTTCCTTCTTCTTCTTGGCATATTCCTGGTTTCCTCCATACATGTGAGTAGTGGGGTCCCAGGCACTTCTGGAATTGGCTACAATTTCTCTGAAGCGAGACTGTTTGGTTTTTCTGGCTAGTACTGGCTACAGGTATCTGATGGTGGGTGTCCTTGCCTCTGCACTGAGTTGGGTGCCGGTCCACAAGGGCCCCCAGAGTTTGCATGGGAGTGGAACTGGCCAGAACCTGTGGATCTAAACTGGTTATGAACCTAGGTGATGTTGTCTGGAATGCACATGGGAGCAGAATTCGGTCCACACAAGTTCTGTGGGTCTGCCCACAACCTGGAGCCATGTGAAGACTATTTGGTTTCTGTAGCCATACTGGCTATGGGTATCTGATGGTGGAGGCCCATGCCTCTGCAGTGAGCTAGGTACCAGCCCACAAGGGCCCCTGGAGTTTGCATAGGAGCAGAACTGGGCAGAGCCCACAGATCTAAGCTGGTTAGGACCCTATGCGATGTTGTCTGGAATACACATGGAAATGGAACTTGGTCCAAGCAACTTCTGCAGGGTTCATGCACAACCTGGAGCTGCTGGAGGAAGCTGGCAGCAGTCCTGGCCCTGGGCTTATCCTGCCAATTTCTCTCTCCTGTGGGGGTACTGAGTCCCCTGCAGTCACCACCAACCAGCACAGATCTTCACATCCACCACTCTCTTCCACCATTGCACCTCTCTGCAGAGACCTCTGGGGTTGACTGTGACCATGACCACTACCAGGACCATGCATCCCCAGGCTCAACAGCTCTTCTCACAGGGTGAGTCTGGCTCCAGGCTATTGTGCTGCCAGCCACCACCTTCGTCTTCATTTAAATTCTTTTTATTCTCTCTGTGGGCTTCAATTCATATTTTAGATTCTTCCTGGGTCCAGAGAACCCACTTCTTTCCTTCTTATCTTCTCCATTATGTTGTATTCCAGCATGAGTACTGTTTCTCTCAGACAGACTGTTTTTCTGCTGCTTACTGTTCCGCCATCTTTCCGGAAGTCCCATGTACATAGTTTCACAGGGGCAAGTCTTTTTTTTTTTTAATTTCAATGCAAGTTTTAGGGAAACAAAAGAGCAAGTATTGTCTCTGATAATATTAAGTAGTTTGTGAAAGACCCCATTTAATCAGAAGAGACTAAGAGGTCTGAAGGGAAGACTGATAAGATTGGCAAGGGCAGGTCTTCAGGGAACTGATGGGTCAGAATAAAACCATAGATGGTGTTCTATAGTTAGGGAACTATTAATTCATTTTCAACAGTGGCAACAGGATCTCAGCCTATTCGTTTCAGAAGATGATAGAGTAGTGGGATGGAGAATACTCACAGTAAATGAGGAATGATTTTGAGTAGTGTCCACTTTCCATTAGTTGACACTGTGTAGAGAAAGATTCTGAAACTATGTTCAGGCCCAGGTGGAAAGCATCCTTAATTATGTTTCTGCATATTGCATTAAAAAGATATTTGAAGAAGTACTTTTTTTGAGTAAATCTCCCATAGTAGACTCTAACAGAATAGGCAAATAATACAAGGATACTAAATCTCCTATAGTTGGAGTTCAAAAATTCTTTATTAAACAAATTGTCTGGGCATTTCTGCTAAAATTCCTATAACTGGAGTCCAAAAAATTGTTTTTCTGCTTTACTAAATCATGGTAAAGAAAAAAAAAAGCAGTCAACACCAGTCCAAACTGGAAAGAAAAGGATAGACTCCTAAATAAAAGTGATTTCAGTTTCTGCATAGTACCCTCCTTTGCTGCCCTCCCTGGTTAGTGAGGATCAGTTACTTTGTGGGCACAGATGACTCAATAATGCTTGGAACCAGAGTTCTAGGCCAGAGGCTCAATCCTGAAGGTTCTGAAGAATCAGGTCTGGCCTCTTGTTCCAAGAGGCCAACTGAGAAAAACTAGTGTAAAGACCCAAAAGGAATTTATTCTCAGTGTGACCATGCCATGGAAGGAAACAGCAGTGCAGTGAACTGAAAGTCCATTTGAAGTGCTCACACTCTCTGCTTATACAGCAGGACCTGGGGTTTGCAGAGCGGGAAGTTGTGGTCTGGCTGACCATCATCTCAGGATCAGTTATGCTGGCTTCTCTGGAGATAAGAAAGTTTCTTGGGACTTGGGGGAGGTAGTTTCAAATCTTGTCACAAGATGTCAATTCATCATACCTATTGTTCCTGGGACCCAAGGTGACTAGTGGAGAGAATAACTCAAAGAAAGGACAAGTCAGAATGAAGGCAGAGGTGTCAAGCTTTTGTTCTGCTTTAAGTTACCCACTGGGCATCTGCAGGCCCCAGTGAAGGGTCAGGGATTTTAGGAAAAGTACCCTCTGACTCCCTGTTACATTCCTTGTCCCCAAAATGAACAAAGCTATTATCTGACCCTCGGAAAAATCAGGACTTGAGAGAGAACTGGAGAGAACTGGTGCTGGAAAGAAAAGGATGGATTTGGGGGAGGTGAAAGATAGAGTTGACATCATGGATGGAGCTGTGGAATCATGATAATTTAATTGTCGGGTTGAAGAGTTCATGTAGAAACCTGGGAAGGAAGGACCAAGAGCCATGAGGGCAATGCAAGAGAGTGACACCACAATGGGCCAATTCCAGTCCAGAACTGTGAAAAATATGGCAGAGAGGCAAAGTGTGGCTGCCAAGCTGAACGGTTTCAGCTGGCATGATGGTCCCCCGTAACAGAAGTACTCTGAAGTTACTTGGTGCTAACCAATCTTCTTGTTCTGTCTCCTGGTCCCACTTTGTTACTTTGAAATAATCAATTAACTTTTTGCTTTTGTTTCTACTTTCTTCACAGTTTCTTGGGCTATAGCATCAATCTCTTCTTCTTAGCTCACTGGGACACTGACTGTATTTTATAGAATGAAGTTTCGCCCAATTCTGGAATTGAAAATAAAGCTAATTAAAATGGCAACATTAAACTATTGTAGTACTGTCTTCTGACAGCTTTTATCACAGGGACAACTTCCAAAGCACCTGCTTTCAGTCACCGCATGACTTCTGAAAAATACATTTGGCTTCATCTCTTGGTACGTAGGAAATGTGAGATGCATGAAGGATTTAATGGAAATACGAGTCAGGGGAAGATTCAGGTTCCAAGAGAAATAAGGTTTTTCTCCATCATCAGAATAACTGTGGTGGCTGGGTTATGTGCCATCACTCTGCCATCAAAGGACATCTGGCATTTGTACCGAATGAGGAAACAAGTGGAGCAAGAGGAGGGAGATGGCGAGCAGGGCTGTTCGAAGACTGTCACAGAAATGCAAAAGAGAAATGATGAGTTCCGAATTAAGCTAAGGTCTGCAGCACATAGAATGGGCATGGCAGAGATGAAGGGTGGAGTTGAAATCACTGACAGAGCTGTGGCATCGTGATAATTTGTCTGGCAGGTTGAGGAAAAGCTCACTCAGAAAGCAGAATGAGAAAAACTCAAGTGTGGTGTCACAGTGGGCCAGTTCTAGTTTGAGAAATATGAAAATATTGCAGAGAGGTTAAGTGTGAGGGGACTAAAAGGACTCCATTGGACTTATTTGCTAGGAATAACTGACCTGGGCAAGAACAATTTCAGTAAACTAGCAGAAGGGGAAGACAAATTAAAGACTACGTTCATTTCTTCTCCATCTATTCACTCTTTCACAACTGAAGGTCAAATCTGTTGCTTTTGAATGAGAAATACTTCAGTATGTTTATCAATAAAAGAGAGAACATTTTGGAAGGGAAAAGAGGAAATGCAGAGGAGAGATTTCTGAGCTGCTGGGAGAAGTGGAAAATTCAAGTGCAAAGAAAGGAGACAGAAAGTAAATGCACATCAACTTGAAGATATGGGCGAGGAAATTCATATGTCACAGACTCATTTTCTAGGCTCAGTTTCGGAGAAAGTGGACAGAGGGTTCCAGAGAATGCTAACATGCACATTAAATGTTGGGATATTGGGAGGAGGTAAGTAGATACAAGTAAGATTGTCCAAGTAGTAAACCTAAAAATTTACTTATGGTTTTCAAATGGGATAAATAGTTCTTATCCTTTGTAGTTTGCTTAGTTTGATGAAATCTGTACTTGACTATTTTGAACAATTCTGGAAAGGGAAGCCTTCTTCACCTCCTGATTCTGGGGTTCAGTATCCTTGGGTGAGTGATTAGGAAAGACTCAGCTTATTAGGTGAAGTTGATTATTTTTCAGTGAATCCCCAAAGAAACACTTAAGAACCTAGGCTGCAATGGTGATTCTTGTAAATTTAGTTCTTGCCATAAAATTATCCTATCAGATCTGTCTTGGTTATTTTTCTCTCATTGAGACAAAATACCTGACACCCAAAGTGAAGCAAGGAACAGTTTATTTAGCTTACAGTTTCTGTGGATTTCAGTCCATAATCAGTTGGCTCCAAGGCAGGGTGGCATGGCACTGGGGCAACACTTCAAGGCAGCAGCCAGAGCAAAAGGGGGCAGCTGTACATGGCAGCTGCAAGTGGCAAGAGCAAACTGCACAAAAGAGGGAGAACCCGCCCCCATTGCAACCTTGCATTGTATGTCGGCTCCATCCCTGGGCGGGTGCAGAGCTCACACTGCCAATCCCAGTGCTACAGGATGAATCAGTCATAAATGTTAGATTCAGCCGCTTCCACAACTACATGAGGCTTGTGGGGGGGCCATGTATATACAAACCGTAACAAGGTCCTTATAGCATTTTGTTATGGGGTGCTATCCACTGGTTACATAGCATCAGATCTGTGTGACAAGTTTGGATCTTTCACTAGACTCTTGACACTCTTCAGGCACCTCTAGCATCTAGACTAAAAGCTTCCATTTTTGAGTCAATGCTAGTCTCATTGAACACACCCATCTTTCCTCAGGAAAAAAATCCATGAGTTCCCTCTTCTGATTAATTCCACCCAAGGACAGAAGGCCAATAACCTATAGCCAATGACTGACTCAGTTTGCTCTACTTTGGATGCAAAGAGATGTGCTTCTGGATTCAATGAGCTGCTGAACTACAACTGTGGTTTAGAGGTACTAGACAAGATAACACCAATGACTGCAAATTGTATTTTGACAGCCTTGGCAAGTACATACCGCCAAATCTATAATTATTGATTACTCTTACGAATTGTGGCTGGTTGACTCTATAATGTGTAGGTCCAAATGGGATGACTTTTGAATTGCACACATTTCTATGTGTATGTAATATATGACATATGTGTGTGTGTGCAAGTGTCTAAACACACAACGAAGAACTCAGCTTTTAGGAAAATCATTATCTCTTGTATAAGAAGTGTTATAGGTAAAGGAAACAGACAAATTATGATAAGAAGAACCTCATCATTCTTATCTCTGCCAACCTCTCTGGTCCACTCCTGCTGTTTTTTGTGAGTGAAACATGTTGCTTCAGATCCTGATTTGGTTTGGTGACAATTTGATTCACTAAAGGACCATACGCTCTTATCCATAATTGTGCTGTCCCCAAAGTGCTGATAAACAACAGTGGTTTAGGAGAAGTGTGGGAAAATTCATTTGGTGGCAGAACCTGACTTCAATTGGTGTGAAATTATCTATAGTTTCTATTTTCTCACTTAATGTGACTGATTTCCTGCAGAAATATTAATATCTGTGGTTGCAGAGTATTTTATTCCTACAAGTTTGTCAGGGAATTGCATAATATAAGCTTATGTGCTATGCAATACATAAATTCTGAAAAAAAAATCTGAATGGTAAAACACACCCATCTCTGAGGACATCACCTAAGGACTTGAGGACCTGTATCTGTACCCCCCCGATAAAAAGTGAGTGCTGCCTGCTTGACACTGAATGACATGGTGATGATTTTTTAACTTTTATCTTGTATGACTAAAATTTCCAAATTTTACTGCACTTTGGATTTGCCAGAGCATCTTTGAAAAATACTGGAATTTGCCGCCTGCCCATCCTGATTTAATTAAGATGAGATGTGACAGGGCATGGGTATTAAAACATCCTCAGGTATACCTAATGTACAGCAAAGTTTGCAGACTACTGGTTTAACCCCTAGTAGAGTTATTCCTGGAGTCATGAGCCTCTACAGAGTTGAAACTGCACATCCTGAAGAAAACTCAGTGACACTTAAATTAAATCAGAGGCACTGTCCTTGGGTTAGAACACCACAGAATATTTTGTTATGTGAAGTGTTTAGTTTTGTGGGGAATTTTTTCTTCATTTTGCTTTCTTTATAACTAGAGTCATTGATATAGAGGAATGAAACTCCCAACCTACTATATGTCTGGTATGAGTTCATGTTCTCTAAAATTGAAGAATGAATTCTAGGAACAACAGAGGTTATAAGCCGGATGTATTTATTGAGAGAAAGAAATTTTCTGTCTGAGAGAGAGACAGAAGGGGCCCCGAGTGAGTTACCAAAGACTCTGTCTTTTTAGGAACTTTTTTAGAGGAAAACCATGAGGTCAGATGGGTCTAAGATGGAGAAAACCTGGGAACTCACAAGGCAGTTGGGCATGAGGTGGGACAGAACTATGGTCAACCAATAAGATTAATTGTTCAGGTAAAATTGATTAAATCAGGGACAAATGAGGGAGTGAGTCACATAGCAAGTGGGCATGCTTAAAGAGCAGTGACTTTTCCAGTAGGGGGTTGGAATGGTGGCTTAAAGAGCAGTGACTTTTCCAGTAGGGGGTGGAATGGTTGGAATGATAGGGACCATTTTAGAATATCAGTCCTTAGGATGTGGGTGCATTTGGTTGATCTTTTGTCCTGAGGTCCAGCCCAGAGCAGGAGGTGTCTGCCTCCCCCACAGCTGTAAGGTATCTGGGCTTCTGCACTGGCTCCTTGGAGGACCTAGCCCTATCTAACTGCCTACACTATTTCTATCTAACTCAGTTGCCTGTAACACCATGACGTCACTATTTTAAATCACACAAGCACAAAGTCCTTTAATTTTCTATTCTAATTATATATTTGATAGGTGTGTAACTGAGGAAAAGTAATATGATAGCTATATTTAGTTGCTCATAACCTTCAAAATTATCTTTCAACCACTGATGATTAATTTTATAACAACTGATTTTTCTCCTCCGAATTAAGTGATAGTTTGAAATCCTGTTTTTTTTTAAAATTTGCCCCATTAATTTTGCAGCTATTTATGCACAAAGGATATTGTTTGATACCACACTTTCATCAAACTGTATCTGATCTTTGTTGTAGGCATTTGTAAAACACACACACACGCATGCACGCACACACACACACACCCCCCATAGATAAATGAAAGGAAGTTTCCAGAAAGCCTTGAGGTCAGTTTGATTTCCATTCTATCTCTTATTTATTCAATTGGACAAACTTAATAATTTCAGTTAGTGCCTTCCATGGTTCACATATTTATGCCAACTTTATGAAGACACAGGGGAGATTTGATTAAATTAAATGAGTGGAACATGCTGAATTTCAAGAATGAGAGGAACTACTTTTCTAGGTTAAGAGTATGAATATAACAGATTCTTACGTTGCAACAAAACTGAGAAAAATTAAATATTTTTTTCCGCCAAAGTAGCAGGAAAATTCTCCTTTGTGATGATTGAGTTATAATGTAGCAAATCCACTTTGGTTCATGAAAAGCATTTTTTATTGTTAAAGGAGGCAAATGAATTAGTGATAAGCTTTGTCAGCAGGGAGCCAGCAGCAGTCATTTTCCCAAGGGAAGGAAGACTAAAAAGTACACATTTAGTATTTGTCACAATGTGAAAGAAAAGAACTTGAATTCACCACTGAGCGTGTGGCTAGTTCTGCTCCCAGGAGCTTCAAAACTAGAATTCGCCTTCATAAGCACATGCTGTTTTCCTCCTCATCTCGCATTGCTAGCCGTCCAAACAGCAACTAAGGCACAGCCAGTTCCAGAACGTGCATGGCGGGATCCCGAGAAGCACGCCTGTGTGAAGCCAGCGTTCTCCAGGGGGCTGCTTGCTCTAGCCTGGCTCATTCACCTAGAAACTGGAATCCTGGCTGCAGTTAGCAACTGGAGGCCACCAAAAACATTGAGAAAACGTAAAATAATTGGGGAAAATCTTTTCAATGAACTATCATAATAAGCCCAGAAGGATTAACTAGGAATGACCAGACCCATGTTGAGTGAAATATTATAAATATATATTTAGAACTGCGAATAGTACACTCATGCCTCCAGTGTTTGCAAGAACTCTCGACTCAGTAGGGAGTTATACTCCCGTTAAAGAGACTGAGAGAGAAATGATAGTGATGTTCTGAGCCTATTTAGACCTCCTTTTGTCTTTCCTCCCCTCTCCTCTCCTCTTTTCCCTTTTTCTTTTTTCTTT
>RJWT010039859.1:0-12594 GCA_004365215.1 Cuniculus paca | reverse complement strand
CCATCAAATTGAAAAGTTGTAAGTTGAACTACTGTAAATTGGGAACCAGTTGGGTATCAAACTCATGACCTTATGCTTGCCAGGCAGGTGTTTATGCCCCAGAGCTAAATCCCTGGCCCTACCAATTGCATTTTGTTATGAACTACAGTGATCTTCCCATTCAGTACATCTCCAGGAATGTATCCTTTTACAGGCATCTCTCTCTACTCCTCCCTAACCTGGCCTCTGGTAATCAGTTACCTCTATGTGATCTACTCTTTCAGATTCCTCAAGCTCACTTGACTCTAAGTAGCAATTATCTTCCTGTGTCTGGCATTTTTTAATTTAACATAATACCCTTTGGTGCAACTCTGTTATTGCAAACGGCAAACATTCATTCTTTTCCATGGTTGAATACTACTCTATTGCATACATTTTTTTTTATCACATTCTCTTTATTCATTCATTTGTTGATGGATAGTTAAGTTTATTCCACCATATCTTCTGTACTGTGAATAGTGCTGCTATAAAAACTGGAGTAGAGCTATCTTTTTGACATGACAATTTCATTGCTTTTGGATATTCACTCAGTCATGGTATTGCTGGATCACATGGCAGTTTACTTTTTTAAGTTTTTGAGGAACCTCCCTACTGTTTTTGGTAGTGGTTGTACTACTTCATATTTCCATAAAGAGTGTGTAGGGATTCCCACTTCTGCAATACTCTCCAATATTATTATCAATTATCTTTTTCATAATAGCCCAGCTGACTGGAGTGAAGCAATATGCCATCATGGTTTCGATTTGGATTTTCCTCATGATTGTAGTATTGAGCCTCCCTTCATATTCCAGTTGGCAATTTGTATTCTGGGCCACTTTGTAAATTATTTGTTTTCACTGTATCGTTTAAGATTCTTATATATTTTGCATATTAAAACCAGAATCAAAATGAAGGGTGTTGGATATTTTTCATCTTATTTTGGTGGTAGAAGGGCCAATAAACATCTAAACTCATGCCCTTAAGCAATGCAATTCATCTAGTACAACCCAAGTTTTTGTTAATCTATAATAGGCAGCTCTTCTGATTAAGATGGAATAAGAGGAACTATATCTACTTATCCGAAATAAGCAAAATAAGGAGACAAATACACGGAAATCAGAGTTTTTAAGACATTGACTATCAGGATAAGAGTTTGATGGTGGACAATCTGATTTAAAAAAAAAAAAGGTCTCCAAGTCTGGGGAGATAAAGGTGTTAAATGCATAGGGAACTGGAAAAGAGAGGAACATAACCATGACAATTACCTACTGTATGTGGTGCTAATGTGTTAACTTTCACAGAATGGCATATAGTCTACGGCAATGTACAATTCTTTACAGAAACTTATTAAAGTTTAGGACTTCTAGCCAGACAAGACTTAGAGATACCTTACAATTTTCCTTATTGTTCCAATGTAAGAGCATGTATGAGCCATTAATGTAAAGGATAAGAACCATTCTGGTATGTACCTTGAGTCTCTCACACCTGTGGCAGGATACACAGGACCCTGGCTCTTCAATTCTGCCATTTGAGGATGGATTGGCCAGTCCTTCTGGTACTTGTACAGAGAACCAGAGTATGACTACAGAAGGCCAAGACCTGAGGGATGACTGTGGGCTGGAAGGGATCAGGAAAAGGCAGTCAATCCTTCTCATTGTCCTTGAGAACAGTAGAAGGACTTTGAAAAACATGTTGCTGGAGATTCTTTGTTCTCTTTAAAGAGTCAAAAATTCAAATGAAGAATTTATGTCAGTTTTTAGTTTTGCACGAATTATGTACACTTAACCATGGCATTTCTCTGAGACTGATATTATAGAACTTGAGAAGCATCCAATTGTGCTTTAAGTTCTAAGTCTCATTAGAGATAAATTTATTATAAGAATCTAGATATTCCAGATTCTTCTCTATCTCTGCCTTCTGTGCTTAACATTTCCTCAAGTAGGTCTTTTCTCAATTCTTTGAATTAATGACGTTCCCATCCAAGGTCTTCCTCTTTCTTCCTACTTGGTGGCTCCCACCCTTTCCATTCCTAAACCAAAGCTGTCAGATCAGCTCTGCAAGCTCAAACACCAAGGCACAAGGTCTTTTGTTTGGCTGAGTTCACCTGAGATTGATCCGTCTGCAGGAAGGTAGGTATTTAAATGTTCTGGATGGTCACATGAGCAAGATTGGAGGGCGCATCTCATCTGAACCAATTGGAAAGGAGAAATGAACCTACCCTGATGATTCCGAGTGTACTTTCTTCTCTGCTGTGAAAATCTTATTCTAAAATCATTTCATACTAAGTATAGGGACCACTTTCCAAGACCTCTTACACATACAGGTGGGGCAGTATTACACATTATTTATATTAATAATTCAATGTTATCTCTCATAACTAATATGCTGCAAATATTGAGGAGGGAGCAGCTGTGTAGCTGCTCATATCTGAAATAAACAAAGAGCTAGTGTCTGTGAAAAGAAAGAGCTCAATTCATAACAAAACTGCATATATTTTCAATATAGGAAATACAGCTTCTTTGCAAAATTCTCTTCAGGACAGTGGAAGATGTTATGTTCCACATTCACCAGTTTTAGCTTTTCAAACATAAACCATTTCAAATATTTCGAGATTGAGATTTTTGTTGTTTTTACTTTACTTAAGTTGGATGGCCAAAAGCTCCTTTCTGGAGGTCAAGCACTTGATTGACAGCAGGCTTTGGTCTGAGCAGTCTGAAGGTATCAGGCAATGGCACAGAGGGGAAGAAGCAAGGAACATTGGGTGGGAAACAATCCAGGGGCCTTGGGTTTGGAAGTCTTACATGTGGCAAAACTCCACTTTTGTAGGATGACATTAATCAGAGCCAGGGAAAGACAAATGATGGTGGGGGTTGTGAGGGGACAGGGCATGGGGAGAGGGGAAGGTGGGATGTTGGAGCTGTTTTTGGTGCGACAGAATTTTGCTGCTGAGGTCTGCATGCAGAAAAAAGGCCAAGACTCAGTTGAAACTTAAGTGACCAGGTTGGTTGAAGGAAAATACTATGAAAGACCTAAGGTTTGTTTCCAACTTTCTGCCATTACTTTTCAACACACTTTAGCCCTTTTGGCAGATTCTCACCATCCAGGTGTTCAGACCCCCACCCTCCTTTCCCTTGAACCACAGGGTCACCCACATTGGAGCAATCATTGCACAATGCTCACCTAACAATGTTTCTCCTTCTTTCAAATCTGGTTCCCTCTTTGCTGTTACCCTAGATCTTTGCTAAAGTTAATTTGACAATTGATGGGAGCTGGGGTGTCAGTGACTGATAATATTTCCTCACCTTCGGATCACATTTTTATGCTTCCTAACATAGTTGAGAGGAAATTCTAGTGGAATTGGGCAGGAAAGAGGCCTTCCCCGGATTCCTTCTAATTATAGGTGATTACTCTGCCTATGAGTAAGGAGGACACCCCCTGTCCTGTCCCAAGACTGTGAACTCCTATGCTAGAAGAATTTTAGTTTAGGAGAAACAAGAGTGAAGCAAGTGTCATTAGACCAGTTTTGGGGAGGACTTAGTGAGCAGCAGAGGTAATCTCATAAGCCAAATTCCTTTAAAAATAAGGGCTTCAACTAATGGCTTTTTCCAGAATGACTTTTCTTTTCTCTTCCTATGTGGATGTAGCCCAGTCTCTACTCCGCTCACACTCATTGGTTCTATTATGAGTCTGGGGCTGGAAAAGGTTGCTTAGGTGTCAGCCAAGGCACTCCCTCTGCTTGGGGGAGAGGGAGCTGCCAGCCTGACTCTCTGTTTCCTGCCAGCTTCAGGAGCTAATGACTCAGATTCAAGCAAAACACAGAGCTGAAGCAAAGGGAGAGGGAGGCAACCTCAACTCCGATGGAAGCCCCAGGTCCCAACTGCATCACCGCAGTATTCAATTTGGGGGAAGCTACCGCACTAGAAGGTTAAAGTGATTTCGTGCTTGCTCTGTGTTTGAAGACACGTGCATCTCTGCATGCACATCGCCTCCCTTTTCCTCACAGGCACACAGTCACTCTTCCCCCTGAGCTGGAATCGGGAGGCTGTTTTACCCCACTTCAGGAAAAACTCTCTGAAGGTGCCAGTATTAGGAAGCATCCCTCAGCTTCTGTGATAGCAAGAAAGTCTCTGCCAGATACTATGAGTCAGCCCGTTGCCCAGTTGTTGCTCCTTGTCTGTGTCAGTCTTGTTTCCATTCCTCACCCAGGGAGGTGTTGGGGAAGACTACCGACATTTCTTGGGAATAACACTGAAACCCAGACGAATGTGTTTTAAAGTCTTCTGTGGTTTCAGTAGCTTCCTGGATATTGGTCTGGTGGTTGAGCTGCTGCCAATGTTGACTTGCTGGTCATCTGAAAGCCAACCTCTACCCTGGAGGAAAGGGGCTAGACGACATACAGTGATCTCTATTCTTTTCTGTTCGTCCCTCCTTCCATTACTCATGCAGAGACCCACATCCCGCCACCTCCTCTCAGTTATCTTCTTGTGAGTAAACATTAGTCATTTCCTTCCGCGGGCCTTACATCCATGCACTGAAGGAGAAAGCGTGGCCTCTTCAATTGAAGTCCAAAGTTCTTGCTGTAGTTTGGTTCTCAAATACCCTCCAAAGGCCTGTGTGGTAAAGATTAGTGTGCTGGTTGGTGCTTGTGGGACGTGGTGGAAACATGAAGAGGTGAGGGTTAACGGCAGGTTTCCAGGTCATTGGGGGTCGTGTCCTTGAAGGGGACTGTGGAACCCCAGGTTCTTCCTCCTCCTCTGCCTTGCTTGTTGGCCATGAGCTGAACACTTTTTCTGTGCCATGTGCTGTCACTGTGATGTGCTGCTTTGTCACATGCCCTGAACCAATAGGGCTAATAGATCATGAGCTGAAATCTCAAAAACTGTTATCCAAAAGAAGTCTTAAGCCAGGTGTGATGGTGCACACCTGTCATCCCAGCATTCAGAAGGCCGAGGCAGGAAGATTTCCATGAGTTCTAGGTCAGCGTAGGCTACAAAAGAAGACTCTGTCTTAAAAAAAAATAAGGCTTATATGGCACGTATCTTTTTTTGTGGCTGCTTCAACATCCTGAATCAATTCAAAATGCTTATAGTAATTTATGTCAAATAAAAACACTACAACGCATCTTCATCCAGTTCATCCACTGCACCCTGTAACTTCTGGCTCCTCCTCAAAGTCAAACTGACCATGAATATTCTGAATCTATTCAGGACACGAAGGCAGCCATGATAGCACGAGCAAGGACAGAGAGGAGGGCTTCCAGAACGGCTCTGGAAAGTGGCAAGAATGATGAGACAAATGTGATGGAAGTGAAGGGGAGTATTTTGATAGGGATTAATGGTAATGTGTCTTTTACTGTAGTAAATTTAAAAAACAAAAATCAAACATTAACCAGTTTTTGGCCATCCCTTGTGTACACACTGTTCCTAACATTCAACTTTTATCTATGTCACTAACTGTTAAGAAACCTAAGCACTCTCGAAGTCAACTATAAAGGACCAAATGCCTCAATACCATTTGGAACTCTTCCTGACCTGGGCCTAGCTTCAGTTTCTAGCCTCATCTCACTAAGTATCACTTCTCTTCAAACTAGTTGAACTGGTCTACTTAATCCTTCAAACCAACTTAATCACTTTTCTCTCCTGAATCCGCTTTCTAGCATCTGTATAATCCTAATCTTTCTGAAAATCCAAGCCCATGCCCATTCTTTTCTTTATTGGATGAAGAAGGAAGGAAAAAGAAGAGAACAAGAATGAGAAGAAATAGGAGAGAGAGCAAAAAGAAACATGTTGACATTTCTGTGAAAATAATCTCAACTATGATGTGTAGTAGTCCTTAGAAAAGCCTGGCACCATCAGAATTCATTATGAGCCTTGTTTTCAGCATTTTGAGAAAATGAGAAAATGAGAATACAGACTGAAGGTATACCAAGAGCTGTCAATTCCAGTTGGAAGAGAAATTGCAATCGTTCTGAAGTGAGATCATATTTGTTATGCTTACCAGTGACAGATATCTAGGAAGACTAATTCAAATGAGAAGTTGGTTTAGTGAGTGGCCTTGCAGGCAGTACAAGTGGAGTTACTTGGAAGAATTACACCGAATGCTAGCTATAATTTAGTCTGAAAGTTATATTTCATCGACTGTGGAGGACGTTGTGATGTAAGATGTCCTTGAGGCAGGCTCTGAAGGTCAGATCGCTGAGGTTTTAATGCTGGCTTCCTTCCCAATCAGTCAAACCCGCTTACACTGTCTTGGGAACTACCTGGGCTGGAATAGAGAGCTCTTTCACTATCTAAGATGACCTTATGTTTTTCTACTTCAAACCATTACTCCTGAGCATCATTATTTAATAACATTTCTAATTATAAGAAGAAGAATTTAATTGTCCACTTGCCTATAGTTGGTTTTCAGTGAGGTTCTGCTACCAATCAGCTTTGCGTGGTAATTTGTCTCTACAGGTTTCTTGATAAATACTTGCTGGCTAGTAACTATGTATCACATTTGTAGACTATCATATTTTCCTTTGTCCAGTGGGTTGTCAGGAGCTTAATTAGTGATTCAGTTACCAGTGGCTGAAACTTTCCAAAAGTCTTCAGGTCAAGAATAAGATTGCAGGAGAGAGGGTATGAGAAAAATGGTAAGGCACACAGATTTTTCATTTAATTTTAGAATACAGATTAATAATTTGTGTTTTTATTGATCAAAATGACTTCAGTTGTATTTAAATAAACCATTTCTAATTTCATAGATGAAATGACTAAAACTAATTGTCTTACTCAAACAATTGGTCAGTAACAAAACAGGTCAGGTATCCACATCTCAACTTTCAGGCAAATGGAAAAAATCCTGTTAAACCATAGTTTATTTTTAGAGTATAATTGAGGACACAGTTATTTAATCTTTATATTTTACGATGGCCTCCCAGGAGCCACAGAACAACTGCCACCAGAGTTAGGTAATTTGCTCTTGTTACCAAATACTTACGTACAAAGTTCTTTATGTTCATCATAATAGTTAAGTGTCTTGGTTACTTTGCTCTCGTTGTTGAGACAAAATACCTGACACCCAAAGCGAAGGAAGGAGAGGTTTATTTCTTACAGTTTAGGGGCTTTTAGTCCATGCTCAGCTGGTTCCAAGGCAGGGTAGCATGGCTGAGGGGCAGCTGTTCATGGCAGCTGCAAGTGGCAAGAGCGAACCACTCAAAAGAGGGAGAACCCACCTCCTTCCGCCCCTGGGTAGGTACAGAACTCACACTGCCAATCCCAGTGCTAGACAACAAATCAATCACAAGCACTAGATTCAGCCACTTCCATGACTCCATGAGGCTTGGGGGGGGCATCTATATACAAACCATAACAGTAAGTAACGAGATAAACATTGCTATAGTTACCATGGAGTTAGACTAAAATTTCAGTATATGCTGTTTGAAGCGATTGACCCAATTACGTCAGATGTAATTTCCAAGGTAAAGACTGTGGTAGGAGTGACTCCTATGGGAGAGTCAGCTTTTGTGAACTTGGATGTCCAAGTTGCAATGTCATCTCATAGATTTATTTATTCTAGACTGAGTGTAGTTTGGAAATATTGTATAATTAGACTAGTGAATACCATGGAGGAGAAAGAAACAGCCCTTTTTTTTCTTTTCCTTTTATTCTAAGGCTGATGATACATTTAAAAGTGTTTTTATACAAACACTTGGGAAAAGTATCTTATTTGAGCCCAAATGTGAGTTCAATAAAAAAAATTAATTGAAAATATTTTGGAATAATGATAGCATAATACAGTTTCAAAAATAATAGAATCCATTGAACATTAAATCATTCAACTGAGTTTTATGATACATTTTACACAGCTGAAAGAATTTTGTGATAAAAGTGGACTTTAAAAATGCTAAGTTGCATTAAATGGGCAAAATTATGAGGACACAATTTAGTAACCTTTGAATTATTTTCAGTATTTTATTCTGCTTTTTGGGGGATTGGACTTTTAAATTGTAAGTGATAAGAGAAAGACATAACCTTCTTCAATGTCTGGTTATTAACCCAAAGAAATTACTACTCAGAGTATCTCAGTGATTTTTTTTTTTGAACCTCGAACTGGTATTATTTTATAGAACAAGTCAGGAGGGATTTTTTAAAATTTGGTTTTATCAGTGATGTTAATACATTGGAATTGCCAATGACTCAGAATGCCAAGGATACTTTAAAGAAACAGTGGAGCAATGAAGATAATTTCTGTCAGTTTATATGGCTAATTAGAATATGGTAAGTCACAGTTTTTTTCTGTGACCATTCTTTCCCAGTGTTAAAAAGACCTGGATAAGACATTTGTTAATAGAATAAAATAAAAAAATTGTCCAGTAAGCTATCAAGTAGCGTGTAGCCACACTACCACGGGACATGAGTCATTTTGGCGTTGTAATATGTTCTGTGTGTTTTGTGATGACAATTCTAAGCCATTACATATTTGTGCTTATTTGATCAGTTTGGTAAAATAGATTTAATTATATTTTGGGGGATTTAACATGTAGTGTTGGTATGATTGAGAGCAGCAATAAACAAAGCCATGCTTGTTATAAATAGAATAAATTATGGCTGGGCGTGGTGGTGCACTCTTGTAATCCTAACACTCAGGAGACTGAGGCAGGAGGATTGTTGCAAGTTCGAGAACAGCCTGGGCTACAAAGTGAGCTCAAGGCTAGCCTGAACTGCATAGTGAGACTTGTCTCAAAAAGACAAAAAAAAAAAAGAATAAATTTTATGGTATTATGAATTTGTTTTCTACTAGTTTTTCTTTCACAGAATCATCTGTAATTTTACAACCTGGAAAGAGGACTTTTTCCATAATAAAAAGGAGATAGGATGGGAAGTATAGGAATAAGGAATTTTCTGAATATTATAGACTATTGTGAATAAAATAGATAAAGCTATTTTAGTTTTGCAGACAAGCATGACATTAAAGAGGAGAGATGAAAATTGCTTCGAAATCATTTTGGTTACTTTTCTATGAACATCTGTATCCTTGATATTCAAAATGTGGCCTTAAGGATCTCAACATGAGCAGCTATTAGGAGCTTGTTAAAGATGTATAATCTCTGAGATGCAGAAGCTCAGAATTTGCAACTCATGATATTCATATATAGCTACCTATCATGGTAGGTAGCTCATATTTGTGCTAAATGAGAAGCATTGCTGATATAGAGGTTTTTCTCTTTCAATGCCTGTGGAGGTATGAGGTTTCTCTGATGTTGGCAATGAAGTGGGACACCCTCCCCCTTCCTATATGAGCAGAGATATGAGGGTCTGAAAACATGAAAGC
Organism: Cuniculus paca; assembly: GCA_004365215.1. Lineage (NCBI taxonomy): Eukaryota > Metazoa > Chordata > Mammalia > Rodentia > Cuniculidae > Cuniculus > Cuniculus paca. The sequence continues at coordinate 3,261 of RJWT010039859.1, read as the reverse complement.
AGAAATGTTATCATTTTATCAGTGCAGACAGCTAATATAGTAGTCCTTCTCAACTGCAAAGATGGTTCTTATAACATAAGGAAAAGATCAGAGGGGACTTAACACATCATACTGAGGTTATTTATTTTTCACGAGGAGCAGAATTAAGGTTGTGTTAATAGGTGGAACTTTTCTTTCTCATGTTAGAGTACACTGTATTGCTTCTGGTTGGTATTAATTTTTTCCTTTTCACAAGTGAATTTGTTTTTCAGGCAGTTAGTGAGAAGATTAGTTTCATCACTCTATAGTCAGCAGACTGAAGTGGATGCAAGCATACTACATTCTCTCCTGGCCTTAGGAATATAACTGATTTATGTTTTTTGGAGTGTGGGCTAGCTGCATCTTGGTTAATGGAGTTAACTGGACAATGAAAGAGAACAAGAAATTCTTCAACTCTGGTGAGAAGCAAAGAACTATCTAAGTAGGGAAACTAGGAACCATTATGTGAAAAATAAGAGTAGTAAGAGTAGCACAGAAAAGTTTAGGAAAAAGAAACCACAGGAGAGGACATTCAGAAGAGTCTGCCTCCAACTGTAGTCCTTAACTTTTGCTACATGTTAGAATCATGTGAGAAACTTGTAAATTTTCTAATTTTCAGGTTGTATCCTGACAATTACATTAGACTCGCTGATGAGATCTAGGTATCAGATTTTTTTAAAAAAGAGTTCTCTAAATCATTCAATTTCAGGGACAAGGTTCAGACCCATTGAAGATCTAAGTTGGCCCAGTGTTTTCTCCATATGTGGTGTATATATTTCCAGTGGGGAAGACCAGTAGGCAGGCAGAGGATCTCGATCCTTTGAGAAAAACTCAATGGATGGATAAGACATGAATGTCAGGCACCAGAAAGTATGTGATTAAATTCCTGGTAATGTTCTCCACTCCCTCTTCTCAATTTTTACACTCCACCAAAGAACACTGTGGGTTGCATGTGGTAGCCAGTTTCCAAGATGGCCTTCCAATGACCCTCATCTCCTCATATTTGTGTATTTGTGTGATTCTCTCCAAAGTGAATCACTTAGGGCTATGTGCAGTAGAGTAGGGCAGAAGCAATGGTGCAGGATGTCCAAGGCTAGATCATAAAAGGTACTATAGCTTTCAAGTTAGGATCTTAGATCACTTAAATAAATAAATAAATAAAATTATAAAAAGGATCTTAGACCACTACCTCTATCACTCATGGTATGAACACCAGAAGAAGTTCTATGGAGAAGGACAAGCTTGCTGGTCATTTGCGAGAACTGACTTTGAAATAAATAATCCTACAGAATTAAGCTTCAAATGATTCTAGCCCCAGCTATAATCTAATTGCAGCTTCATGAGAGACTCTGAATCAGAACTGCTTCAGTTAGCTACTCTCGAATTTTTGGCTTGCAGAAATTGTGAATGATAATGATTGTTTTTAAGTGATTATACTTTGGAATGATTTGGTCCACAATGTTAAATAGCTCATACAGCAGAAATTGTCCAAACTCTGGTTACCTATTAGTCTATTTGGGGGTGTATTTGTAGGTGATTTCTGGAGCATGGCCACAGAACTACATTTAATTATATCTTAAATTACAATGGCTATTGAGTAAGCTAGATATTAAAGTATAACAGTGCTACAATGTCATTAATATATAAGCTTTTCATTAAGTTTTGACAAGTAGCTGGGCAGCATTTGGAATATAGATCAATGCTGCCAAATAAAACATTTAGCGATTATGGAAATGTTTCATCTGTGCACAGTCCAAAATGGTTGCCACTAACAACAGCTGGGTATCGAGCACTTGAACTTTAGCTAGTTCACCTGAGGGACTAAAGTTTAAATTTTACTTAATTTTAAATTTTGTCTGCCATAGTGAAAGGACAATTCTATACAATTTCTAGGAAGAATAAAAACAAAACAGAAAGTCTACCCTAGTTTGAATTGAAAAGGGGTGTAAATTCCCGTAAGGGAGCAGTTTACCTATGATATAGCTAATTAAATAGTTCTTATTTATATGCAAATATTGTGTTTCTCAGAGTAAGAGATGGCAAACTATAGAGAAGCAGATCACAAAGTCTTTTGTGTATCTAAGAGGTAAATGAATTCAATCTTTCTAAAATCAAGTAAGCTTTTACTAAATTTGAGGGGAATTCTGAGATATTGTGAAAGAACAATTATCTACATGGTACGTGCTGAGTAGCTTTGCAGAGGGAATCTAGACCTTGCAGGCACTAATTTTTTCTTCAACTATAAACTACCCATGTGACTATAAACTACCCAATATAGTCAGGACTACTTCTACATAGTGTACCACCAATACAATCTATTCATAATATCTACATTTTTAAATAAAGGACTAGTAACCATATTTTATGCCATAAATGCCCAATGGTTATTGTTATGGTTAACGCATTGTGTCAACTTGAGAAGTTTAAAAGTGCAACTCAGAGACTCAGCAGGGAGTCAAGGTTCTTTGTAAATATCCTCATCCTGTGTGATGGAGAGCAAGGACATTTTGTGTTACACCCACCCTGAAGGTGTGGGGGGGTGGCCTGTGTACAATTTAAGGGTAGAGAAGAGGCTTGCATTTTTGCTCTTTTGCTCTGGCTGCTGCCTTGAAGTGCTGTCCCTGTGCCGTGCCACGCTGCCTTGGACCCAGCTGATTATGGACTGAAATCTCCAGAAACTGTGAGCTAAATAAGCCTTTTCTTGCTCCACTTTGGGTGTCAGGTGTTTGTCTCAGCAATGAAGAAAAGTGACCAAGACAGAATTTGGTACCAGGAGTGGGGTCATTGCTGTGACTATACCTGACCATGTGGTTCAAGAGCCTTTGGGAATGGCTTGTGGGAAGAGTTTGGAAAGGTTCAGAGATGTTGCCTGAAAGAGAAGCCCTGGAACAGCTTAGGCTGTTCTGCATGGGAGATTCTGGTCAGAGCTCAGGTGACCAGAAGGCTGATAGAGAGCCTTCTGGTAAAGACCAGGGTCAGGAGGTTTCTGCTGGAAAGAAGGACTGTATTGGGTGTTGGATTCCAGTTGATGTATGTTATGGCTTGGCAGAAAGTTTGGCTGCATTTTGCTCATGTCCAGAGACTTTGCCTGAGACTGAGATTAAGGATGATGGACTAACTAATCTGGCAGAAGAAATATCAAGGCAGTCGAATGTTGAGGCTGTGGCATGGCTATTGTTGGGGGCTTTTAGCCAGATTTACATTGTGCACCAAGAGCACAGAGCCCAGCAGGGTGACTTGGAA
>RJWT010039858.1:0-12573 GCA_004365215.1 Cuniculus paca | reverse complement strand
TATATTTCTCAAGCGACTGGCAGCAGAGCAGGAGGGGTAATGCTGTTCTCCTCGGTGCTTTCACCAGTGCCTGCGCTGCTGCCACCACCACCTATGCTGTGGTCAGTAAACTTGCTGCCTCACTGCTTCTTCCAGTGCTGCTTGTTGCAGTCTGAGCTGAGTGGGGTGCTATGCTCCTGCCACTGGTGTGAGGACAGCCCAGGGATGCTCAGTCCTGTGGCTCAAGGCTGCTTAAATATGCATCCTTCAGTCAGAACCATCGCGGGCTGTGGGGAGAGAACAAGTAAATACTTTACTCTGCCCCACCTGAACCAGCACTGTATGCAGGCTGCTGCCCGAGAGGGAACATCCAGAGCCAAGTCATTCCCCAAGAGTCAGCACCATCGTGGACTGTGAGGAGAGAGAACAAGCCCTGCCCCACCCAAACCAGTGCCATGCACAGGCGGCTGCCCAAGAGGGAACATCCAGAGCCAAGCCTTTTCCCGTGAGTCAGCACCATTGCGGACTGTGGGAAGAGTGAACAAGCCCTGTCCTGCCTGAATCGGAGCCATGAGCAGGCCACCACTAGCAGGGGACAGCCAGATCCAGCCCCTTCCGGCTCGTGGGATGGCAAGCAAGAAGTGCCAATCCTCCCCGCCCCCATAATCAACCGGCTGATCCAGAGAAACACAGGCTCTGATGATAGCTATCCAGGTGAAAGGCAATTGGATGCCTGTGGTGCTTTGGTGTTTCACTGACCTTGAAGGTCTAGGGCCAGTGGTCTGATCATCTGTTCAGAAGATAGAGGTACACAGCAAGGCATCTAGGAGGGTCTCCTTCTGAGGGTGGTGGCCATTGTCAATTCCCTATAGTCTCGCTTTGAAGTCCTACATTGCTCATTGTTTTGTTGGGTTGGGTTTTACTCTCTTTTGCTTTGTTTGATTATGTTATACAAGATGGCATGGGCAGCTATTTCAAAGATAACAAGATATGTTATGGTAGCCATTTTGTATTTACTATTGTCTTGTTTTGAAGTCCTTTATTGTATCCATTATTTTGCTTTTATTGTTTCTATTCTATCCTGTTCTGTTTGATTTTTACTATGTCCGAAGGTATCTGCAGCTATTTTGAAGACAACAAAAGGCATTATGGTAACTGTTGTTGATTTTGTAATGTTTTGAAGTCCTATGTCACTTACTCCAGTTTGTTCTGATTGGTTTTATTCTGTTTTATTTTCCTTGGTTTTATCCTTTTTACAACAAAAAAAATGCATACCTCTAGCCACTGGTTGCAGGGAAGGATGGGTCATGCTGTTCCATTCACTATGTGCCCCTGTAGTCTCTAATCTTGTTGCTCCTAGAGGCTCCAGTTAATGCTCTGTGCACAAAAGGAAAGGAAAGTAACAAAAATGAAAGGAAAAGGAAAGAAAGGAAAGGAACACAAAGCAAAAGCTGGCTACTCATCAGGAAGGGAGCAATTCACTTTCTCCTGTGTGTGCTGGTAGAATTTGCTGCCAGGTTGCAGCATCCACTATTTGGAGGAAGGCAAAATAGGAAGGGGACCTTATATCTCAAGTCAATCTTGTGTGGCTTGATGTAGCCCTTCTATTTTAGTCTATTCATTTTTTTTCTTCTTTTAAACTTCCTACTATGGTGGTCCTTTGCACCTGTGGTTGGGCAACCCACCAGCGACCCTGTGGGCTGGATCACTATATTATTATGTTTTGTTTGATCTGTAAGTCTCTTATTTCAGGCTGATTTTGGCTTCAGGATGTCCCTCTCTTTCTTCTAATTGTGTGTGTTTTTAGTTGATTTTCTTTGAGTAACTCTGAATGTGGCTCCTCTTCTATCCAGTCATTGCCACATCTCAACAGTGGGATATTGAGGTCCCCCATTATCATTCTGTTAGCACTCACTTGATTTTTCATGTCCATTAATATTTGTTTTAATAGTTGGGTGTACTTGTGTTTAGTGCATTTATCTTTATTATTATTATTATCTCTTCCTCTTGGATTGTTCCCTTTTAAGGATGTGGTGACCTTTGTCTCTCTTAATCAGTCTTGATTTGAAATCCACTTTGTCTGCAAATTGAATAGAAAACCCTGATTTTTTTCTGGGTACCTGTCACATGGAGTATAGTTTTTCATCCTTTGACTTTCAGTGTATAAACTTCTTTTGGAATTAAATGTGTTTATTGTATGCAGCATATTGTTGGATCTTCCTTCTTGATACATCCTGCTTGTCTGTTTCTTTTGTTTGGTGAATTGAAATCATTCACTTTGATGTTTATAACTGACACATATTGATTTTTCCTTGTCATGTTATTTTCTTGCTCTTTTTTTTTTTTTTTTGTTTTTTGTTTTTTGTGGCACCGGGGATTGAACTCATGACCTTGGGCTTGCCAGGCAGGCACTTAGGCTGCTGAGCTAGATCCCCGGCCCTTGTGTTTTTGAGACAGGTTTCACTATGCCATTCAGGCTGGCCTTGAGCTCACTTTGTAGCTGAGGCTGGTCTCGAACTCACAACGATCCACCTGTCTCAGTCTCTCGAATGCTGGGATTACAGGTGTGAGCCACCACGCCTGGCTTCCTGTTTCTTTTTATCCCCTTCTGTTTGTTTACCTCATCTTGTGGATTAAGTCTGTTGGGGTTCATGGAGTTGTAATTCTTATCTCTTTTAGAATATCCTTCAGAACATTTTGGGGTCTTAGTTTGGTTTTCATGAATTTACTCAAGTGTTCTTTGCCATGGAAATACCTTATTTCTCCATCAACTTTGAAATATAGTTTTGTGGGTATATCAGTCTAGGTAAGAGGTTGTTTTCCTTTAGGGCTTGAAATACTTCACTGAAAGTCCTTGACTTCACAGTTTGTATTGAGAAGTCTGCTGTGATTCTGATGGGCTTTCCTTTACAGTTGACTTGTTTCTTTTGTCTAACAGCTTTATTTATTTATTTATTTATTTATTTATTTATTTATTGTTTGGTACTAGGAATTGAACTCAGGACCTCTAGCTTACCAGGTAGGTGCTGTACCACTGAGTTATATCCTTGGACCTCTAACAGCTTTTATTTTATTTTATTTTGAAAAGAATACAACCAAACAAAATAAAACAGAATAGAGTCAATCACAACAAAACAATGAACATGATACATGACTTCTAAACAGGTAAAAGGCAATCAATAATGGCTACCATATTGCCTCTTGTTATCTTCAATATAACTGCCCATACCATCAGGGATAAATAAAATCAAACAAAGTGGAACAGAATAAAACCAGTAAAAAAACCAAAACAAAACAAACAAAGCAAAACAATGAAAGCAATACAGAACTTCAAGATAGTAGTAAAACAGCAGTGGCTACCATAATGCTTCTTGTTATCTTCAGAATAGTTGCCTACACCTTCAGACATATTACAATCAAACAACACAGAATAGAGTTAAATCAATCAAAACAAAACAATGAAAGCAATACAGGGTTTCTAAACAAGATAATTGGACATCCTTGATGGCTGCAATTATATACTTAGTTGTCTTTAAAAAAGCTTTCCATGCCATCAAGTATAATGAAATCAAACAAATCAGAATAAAATGAAACTAATCAGAACAATGAAGACAATATGAATTTCAAATCATGATAATAGATTAACAGTGGCCACTTCCTTCCTTTTTTAGATAATTCCTCCCCTTTGACTTTCCCAATATGTATTGTGCATTTTGGATCCCACTAACTCCTTTAGTTTGTTATACTAGGGAGACAACATGAAATTCACCCACATGACTCTGAACCATTTCATGCACAAGCATGATCTCAAGTTGCCTCTATCCACCTACAAGAGCCTTGAGGATATCTTCCTTTACAACTGAGTAGGTTTCCATTGTATAAAATGCCATGTCTTTCTTATCCATTCTTCAGTTGATGGGCAAGCTACCGATACTTTTTTTCTGGCTCCCCGTCACATAGGGCATTGTTCTCTCTCCTTTGACTTGCAGTCTACAAATTTTCTTTCTAGTTAAATGTGTTTCTTGTACAGAGCATATTGATGGATCCTGACTCCTAATCCACTCTGCCTATGTTTCTTTCTATTGGGGCATTGAGGCCCTCTACATTAATAGTTATGACACTCTTTCACTGCGTTGTCCCTGCCATGCTATTTTCCTACCATTGGCTCCCTATTTTACCCCTCCATTCAATCGACTGCCCGCACTTGATGGTCTCCCTCTGCTATTGTTCTTGAGACCATGGTCCTTTTTCTCTCTCTCTAGAATGTCCTTTAGTATTCTTTGTAGGGTTGGTTTGGTGGTCATGAATTCCTTCAGTTGTTCTTTGTCATGTAATGTATCTTGTTTCTCCATTAATTTTGAAGGAAAGTTTTTCAGGGTTCATCAGTCTAGGTTGGAAGTTGTTTTCTTTCAGGACTTGCAATACTTTACTCCAGCCTCTTCTTGACTTGAAGGTTTGTGTTGAGAAGTCTGCTGTGATTCTGATGGGTTTTCCTTTATAGGTGATCTGTTTCTTTTCTCTAACAGCTTTTAATATTCTGTTCTTGTGTGGAATTTCTGGGATCTTGATTATTACATGTCTGGGTATAGATTTGTTTTGGTTATGGCTAGCTGGAGTTCTATATGCCTCACTTATTTGAATGTCACTTCCTTTTCCCATGCTTGGAAAGTTCTCAGAAATTATTTCTGTAAATAGACTCCTGATGTCATTTGTCTTGACCCCTGCTTTTTCACTCACATCTTGAATTCTTAAGTTATGTTTCTTTGAGGTGTCTTACAATCATTGAATTGTTGCTTTCTGATTTCTTGTTATTTTTAAGAGATCTTTCCTTTCATGATCACAAGCTGCAAACCTGTCTTTCAGGTTTGAAAGTCTATCTTCAGTTTCTTTCAAATGTTTTTGCCAGCTTTCAATGGAGTTCTTAATTTTCTGGATATCTCTTTGAATCTGTTTCATGCATTCTAAATCTCTCTTGTATTGTTCATTCATGGTTTACATCATTTTCCTATGATCCTCTATTTTTTTTAAATCTATGTCTTCTTTAGAGCTTCTTTGCAATTCTTTTATTGTGCTTTTTACTTCTTCTTTTACCTGGGATAATATTTCTATTCTAATTTCTTTTATAGCCTCATGAAGTTGTTTCTTTACTTCAGTTGACATCACTTCAGACATTTCAGGTGTGCGACTCCCAATCTCTTCCATGTTTACCTCTCCTGGACTTGTGCAGCTTGGGTTGGATGCCAGAGATTGCCTTTTCCTTCTTTGTCTTGACATATTCCTGGGTTCTTCCATACACATACATACATCCCAGGTTCTTCCTGGGTAGTGGGGCCCCAGGTACTTCTGGCATTGGCTACAATTTTTCTGAAGTGAGACTGTTTGGTTTTTCTAGCTAGTGCTGTCTACAGGTATCTGATGGTGGGTACCCATGCTTCTAGACTGAGCTGGGTACTGGCCCATAAGGGCCCTTGGAGTGTGTGTGGGGGTGGAGCCGGCCAGGGTTGGGGACCTAAGCTGGCAGGGAACCTTCACAATGGTCTCTGGAATGTTCCTGGGGGTGGGACTCAGTCTAAGCTGTTTCCATGGGTCTTCACTCAACCTGGAGCTGCTGGAAGAAGCTGGCAGCAGTTTTATTTCCTGGCTTATCCTGCCTGACTCCAAAATGGCTCCTGGCCAATTGCTGTCTCCCATGGGAGGACTGAGTCCCCTGCACTCACCACCATCCAGCACAGACCTCCACCTCCACCGCTGCGCCTCCTCACAGAGACCTCTGGGGTAGCCAGCTGCCACCACAACCCCGTGCATCCCCAGGCTCCAACAGTTCCTCTCACAGGGTGAGTCTGGCTCCAGGCTAAGGCGCCACCAGCTACCACCTTCTTCTTCATTTAAGTTTTTCTTTTTACTCTCTCTGTGGGTTTTAATTCACACTTAGTCCTGTACTTCCATGTGCAGCATTTGAGGCAATCTGTGGCAAGATGTAAACCCCAAAGAGTTTTGGTGGCTCCACTCTTATGGCACATCTGGTGATTGTAACTCCCATGGCTTCTCTCTTGGGCCTGCTCTGCTCCATACTTACAGTTTTCCTCAGATGATCCACATTCCTGTCTTCTCCAAACTTCTAGGGTCTCCACTGCATCTTTGGCTTCACCCTCACAGTTTCACACACTGCCCTCTCAAGAGCACACTACCTGACCTTCCAAATCTTCTGAAATCTGGGTAGAAGCCTTCCTAACCCTACAACTCTTGCATTCTGCAAGCACCTAAAACCAGTGCCACATGGATGATGTATAGGACCCCTGCCACCTGGAGCACTAACAGGACTTCTCTCTGAGCTGTAGTGGTCAAGTGCCTGGATCACTGACTACTCTGAATCAAATTCTATGGAACAAATTCTTTATGCTGCCACATTCTGGAACATGGTGCTCTGGGGCTTTCTTCTCAAAGCAAAGTCTTTCACTTTGGCAATATGGAGGCTGCAAAAGGTGGAGTTCTGATGTTTTTTGTGATGCCATCTTTTCTATTTTCCTGTTCCTTCTCAGCAATTGATATCTCCCCAGCCCAGTCCTTGCAGTCTCCAGTTTTACTGGAGCTTCCTTTCTGGCCAAACTCTAAACATTTTAAATTATTCTGCTGAGACTTTCACTCTTGATTCTCAACACAGATCTGGTTAAAAGCCCCCAACAGCAGTCACATCACATCTTCAACATTAGACTTCCTTGAAATTTCTTCTGCCAGATTAATTAGTCTGCTGCCCTTAATCTCAATCTCAGATAAAGACTCTGGACACAAGCAAAATGTAGACAAACTTTTAGCCAAGGCATAATATACATCATCTAGAGTCCAACAACCAATATAGTCCTTTCCAGCACAAACCTCTTGAACCTTGTCTTTACCAGCAGGACTTCTATCAGCCTTCTTGTCTTCTGAGGTCTGACCAGAATCTCCCATACAATAGAGACCAGAATCTCCCATACAGTACAGCCTAAGGTGTTCCAGCTCTACTTTTTCAGCCATCATCTCCAAAGTTTTCCAAATGCTTTCCACAAGCTAGTCTCAAAGGCTTCTGAACCACATGGTCAGATATAGTCACAAAAATGGCCCCATTTCTCTGGTACCAAATTCTGGGTTAGTTATTTTCTTGTTGCTGAAACAAAATACCTGACACCCAAGGTTAAAGGAGGAAAAGTTTATTGAACTCACAGTTTGTGGAGGCTTCAGTTCATAATTGACTGGCTGTAAGGGTGGTACATGACAGAGAGGCAACCATTCATGGTGGTGGAAAACATCAAAAGTAACGAGAGGAGGAGAGAGAGACAAGTTTTTTTCTACCCCTTTTATCTTATCCAGACTTCTGGGATTGGGGTGTTGCCAATCCAATTAGTGAACTGATCCAGCAATCACCCACCCTTAATTCCAGCACCCTTAATTCCAGCATTGTATTAGAAATCCGTCATATGCTCTAGACTCAGTTACCTCTGAAAAAGCCCCATCTAAAAGTGCATGAGGCTTTGAGAAGATATCTAGACACAAACCATAATAGTTACCAAGCATGTCTTTCATTATAGTCACATCTCTGTAATTATCTGAGAAATTATTTCTGATTTGATTTTTTTCTAGAGCTTCATTCATCTGCTTTGTTGTTTCCACTGTTATCACTTCATAGGGTCTAGGTGGTAGTTTTTGAGTTGTAACACCTCATTGCCTCCTTTGCCTTTGATGAGCTGGACTCTGGAGTTCTTTCTTTCTTTCTTTCTTTCTTTCTTTCTTTTAGTTTAATTCCTGGGTTGATGCTTATAAATTGCTTATGGTGAGTAGCTTTATTTCTAGTATTAGGACCCTTAGGAAATGACTAATTCTTAGAGATGTCTTACAGTTGTAGCTGGCTTTTGAATTTTGAGACTGTTACAAAATCCTACCTCTTCAGTTTATTGCGGATTAGAAGTTTCTGCTCTCTTGGCCCAGCCTGTGGTTCTTTGGCACTGCCCAATAGTATTGTTTATGACCCTTAGGCAATCTCAGTCTTGGTATACCAGGAAGAACAACTGATTAGAACAATTATGTCACCTTGGCTAAAATAGTACAATTCGCAATAACAATAGCATCAAAGACACCTTAGAAAATGACAAACTGTGGTAACTACTATTTTATCACCTATAACTGTATTAACTAGATTTGTGGTTATATTACAAAATCTAAAATAAGTCATAAAATTTTATACAGTAAATAAGCCCTCAACATAGTAATTTTACCCTCAGGGGAAAAAATTTAAAAGGAGTTAGGTGGAAAAATTAGAGAAATATATGAAGAAGAGATAAGAAGCAAGGCTGGAAGACAGAGGAAGATTTTGCAAACTTTGAGAAACTGATAATTCTATTAGTTCATGGAAAAGAACAGTTAATACTCATATGGTTTGATCAATTTTGCATGTCTATATCTGGTAATCTAAGCAACTCATTTGAAGATAACAATATGCAATATAACAACCATTGTTAAATTCCTATCAACTTGTTTTGAGAGCCTATATTGTTAATGTTTTGAGTTTCTTGTAGTTGTTTATTTGTCTCTTTTGTTTTTCTTTTGTGTGTTTTTTCTTTTTAAAATAAGAGGGAAAGAGAGAAAGAAGAAATAAAACAGGAACAGAACCAAACAACAATCTAGGAATCATGTTCACACTCAAATAAAAACAAGAATAATAAAAAAGTAAACAAAACAAAAAGAAGAAAAGAAAGAAGAAAAATAAGAAGGAAATAAGAAAAACGTCCACTTCAAGTCATGCCTCTGCTGTTACTGGTCCATGCCATGGGCAGACGAAGTCCAAATATAAGGTGATTAAGCCCAGAAAGCCGGTCTTAGCTTTACAGAAGGGTAGTGAATAATCACAGCAATTTTGCACCTTTACTTTCACTGAAGTTCAGGTTGGTTTCTGGCTGTGATGCTGAATCCTGATTTGACCAACCTGTAACACTCTGCTTCTTGCAGGCTTGAACTCACCTCCCTAACAGTTTAAACTCAGCTCCCTGACCTCCTGCTGACTTGAACTTGGCAGCCTCACACTGACACTGAAGCTGCTATATGGAGCCAGCCTGCAGCTGTTCTGAGTTTTGAGCTCAGTTGGCCCCTCTCCAACATGGCTACTGGCCAATTGCCCTCTCCTGGGGAAACTGAAGAACTCACCAGCCACTGCAGTGGGCTGCGTCCACTGCTCCATTCCATTGGTGCATTTCTCTGTAGAGGCCTCTGAGGTTGCCAGTAGTCACCAAATGTCTATAGGTTCAAGCCACACCTCCCATGCAATGAGTCTTGGTTTTAGGAGAAAGCACAACCTGTAACTTCTTTCTTCTTTGTTGAAGGTCCTCTCTTGGATCTCCCCATGGGCTTCAATTCTTGCTTCAGAACCTTCCTGGGTCCCAGGGATCCACTGCCCTCCTTCTCTTACGCATATTGCTATATTCCAGGCTCTGGACTCCAAATCTTGGAGAGGCTCTTTTTCTGCTGCTTACCACTCCGCCATCTTGCCATAAGTAAATGGTTGCTGCAGAGTCAGACATGGAAGAGTGTAGGTCTGTCTGTGCACTGAAGATCCAAAGTGTCCAATGGAAGGCCTGGAGCTTACTGTCAGTTCTTGTGGAAGTCCTTATCAGGAAGGTAAAAGTCTGCACTGGAAGCTTGAAGAGTCTGGTATAGAAGCCAGCAGACAATGTCCAAAGCAAAGATGAAGACTGGAGCTTGTCCAGAAGAAATAGACATGAAATCACAGTATAGAGCAAATAAATAATGTGGTATCTCTCTTTTCCTCTACTCATTGCTCTTTCATTCCCTCCTTCCTTTCATCTTTTTCTTCCTTCCTCTTTTTTTTCTTTCCTCCTTTTTTTCACTCTTTCTTTCTTATATTTTTCCAAACTTGCTATATTTCCTTGAGCATTCCTTTTCTTTTTCTTTTTTTTTTTTTTTTTGGTGATTTTTATTTATTCTTCAGATAATATTGCTTTTTTCTGTGAATAATCCTCTGGAGGCTTTTCTTTAACCATCAAATTTTTTTTACTGACTGGTAGCGATTCCTTGAAATGAGCTTTTCTTATTTGCTTCCATAAGGGACTCATGACTTCCATCACTGCTGCCAACCCCTGCATTTGAATCATTTGGACAACTTACTAGAATGAATGTCAACTTGGGAGTAGGGAAAGGTCATGTCTTGTTTACTGTCGCATCACCAGAGTCATTTCTAATGCTCAGAACACAGCAGTTGCTCACTTTCTGTTGAACAAATTCATCATCATCATCATCATCATCATCATCATCATCACAAAAAGCAGACCAGGCACTATTCCAGGCAGTATAGGTTAAACAAGACACAACCTTATTTTATAAGAAATTAATGGTGTAGCAAGGAGAAACATGTTTTGAAGTGTCTGTGATGCAGTGTTATAAGGACAAACAAGAAAATATTTGATTCCGTAGATACGTATTGAGCCCTACTTTGTGCCCAGGACTGTTGTGTGTACCAAGAGTATAGCACATGCGAAGGGCACAACCCTCCTGGGTCCCACCCCAGCCCCTGCCAAGATCCCTCTCCTGCACTGACCCTTGTTAGCCAGTGTCTCTGTAGGTCCCCTGAGAATGTGTGTGTACTGCATCGAAGTCCTGCATGTAGGTGACATGCCTCTGCTTGGTCCAGGCTCTTTAATGACAGACGTGAGGGCTTGGGTTTCTGTGTTTTGTCCAAAGGAACACAGCTGTTCTGAGAGAGCACCTTGGAAATGTAATCTAGCATCCTTGAGGCCTGGGCTGTGCCTAACCATCTGTCAAGCCACAGTTTGACTGAGGACTGTCTTTGGCTGAGCACCCCTGACATGTATCTGCCAAGGGAAATAACTAGCTAAGAAGAAATAAAAGTGGAATAAAGGGAAAAAATGGAATAAAAGATGGAGAAAGTCTTCATAAATCCACAAAACATTACACAGAGTATGTGTAATGAGAAGATCACTGGAAAGAAATACAGAGTTGCATGAAAGCAAAAGATAAATCATTAAAGGGATCATTTTATGGCAAAACTGCAATTTCCACTTGCAGCACATTTTCAACTGATTCATAGTGAATACTAGAAGAAAATGAACCACTTTCTTATCTGGTTGGATTCTGGTTTTTTATCCGACTGAGTCACCTTAATATTTAAAATTATTTAGACTGTTTTCTCCAGTTGACTGGCTATAGGAACTGGCATGAGGTTTACAGTGAGAGAAGGGAAGCAGGAGAGAGAGAGGAAGGAGCAGAAAAGTAGGAAGGAAGAAAGGAAGAGAAGAGAAGACAGAACGAAGGGTGAAGACATATTTTAGTATTAAAAGTATTTCTTTGCAGTTAAAATGTTTTGTTGGTACTAGCTTTTAATTGTATATAGTTTAAATAGTTTAAAGAGACTAATAGCTTTATTTTTATTTTTTAATTTTTTTGTCTTTTTGAGACAGGGTCTCACTATCCAGCTCAAACTGGCCCTGGGTTCACTTTGTAGCCCAGGCTGGTCTTGAACTTGCAATGATCCTCCTGCCTCAGCCTCCCAAGTGCTGGGATTACAGGAGTGCGCCACCACGCCGGACTTAATAGCTTTATAATAAACAACATTAGTTCTCTATTCCAGTATCATTGCCTGCTAACCACCTTCTCCTTTTTGTTGATTCATTTCATGATTCTTACATACTTACTGTTACTTATACACTTCATATTTCACACATTTTTAAATAAACTATTTGTATACCTCCTTGAATTTTCAAGTTTAGGTGCTGTCTTGACTTCTTATTATGGTAGAAAGAACTTATTTTTCTTGACTATCCCCCAACATGAACAGAATTTGCTAAGTCAGTTATACCTGTCCTTATGCTTAGCTTCCAACATTTATTTGCTTCTTTCTTGTTTCATTTCTCTGGTCCTCATAGTCTTATAACTTTAGAAAAAAAACATTCTCTACTATTAATTTGGTAGAGTTTTGAGGGGGACTAAAATTGGATATATGTGTCCAAATTGATATTATTTTAGTGACCTAAAAATCCAGAAAACTTTTGAGGTTTAAGGTAAAGAGACATGGTTCCTGTTACTGAGTCTTAAATATCAGTTGAAGACAGACAATTAGCAAACAAATAGTACAAGTGTTCAGATCTTAGATTAACGCATCAAACTTGAGTCTGAATTGTGCCTGTCATTTGTTACATGACTTAGTCCATTTTGTAGATTTTGCAACAAAATGCCTGAAGCTGGGTACTCTATAAAGAAAAGAGGTTTATCTGGCTTACCATTCTGGTGGCTGCAGGATCCAAACAGCATGGTGCTGGCATCTGGCAAGCACCCTTTGGCTGTATTACCAAAAGGCAGTTGACATCATTTGGTAGATGGCAGGAGGTGGGTGGTGATAGGTCCCCCGGCTGAGACTTGCCCAGCCATCATGGTGACAGGCCACATGTTGAACCATAATGGTGTCTAGCTCCTTCTTCCCAGAAACCCCTGCAGTTTCTTCTTCCCAAACTGCCCTTTGCCAGACCCCCTGCATACCACAAATGCTCCTACCCCCTTCAGCCACGTCTTGCTGAACAGCCCATGTCAGCAGCC
>RJWT010039857.1:0-12597 GCA_004365215.1 Cuniculus paca | reverse complement strand
GTCAGTTTTGCTTCCCTTACACCTCTTTAGACAGCACCAGAAATCTTCCTAATCTTATTGCAGTTCCTTCAAATTGGTGAACCCTCTCAAATCATATCTGGACATAAGAGGTTTCATACTTACACATTTGCTCACAATTGGCATTTCATACTTCACTGAAAATGTCCATCTCAATCTTCTTTTGAGCTTATATGGCTCTTCTGGCCAACAATGGCAACCATGGTATCTGTTTCAGGTATATAAATGTTGAGATTCTGTTTCTCCTGCAGACTTTCAATTCTCCGAAGTGTTCTAGGAAAGCCCACAATATGCAGTTTCTCTGGCTTTTTCTTGAGAATGTGGAGTGGTGCTCTTTGCAGTTTTTCATCTTGAACTGAAACCGTAAGTGCTTCACTTACATTTTTTTAAAAGACTGAAGATAAAATTCCACTCTGATACTTATTTCCTTTTAGTAGACTGGAGAAATCTCACATAATTTTTCCTAAAACAGAGACATTCTTTTTTTGTTTGTTTCCCTAGAAGTTAATGTACAACTTATATCACTAGTTGTAAGAATTTTCTCTTTATTTTTCATTAAACAATATTATTGTAATCTGTCAAGATACAATTTCCTTGTCCTTACACTGGTTGTATTTCAGAGAGCATCCTAAAGCTATGGTTTGATATCTTTTCTCTATTTTTGAAAATATTTCAGATGCATGTATTAAAATTATTTCTGTTCCATTCTCTTTCTCCTCTTTTAAGAAGTCCAATTCCAAATCTGGTAGACCTTTTCACTTTGTGCTACTTATGTCCTTAGTTTACTAGCTATTCTCACATGGGTTCTACTTCCTGCTTTAATCTTGATACTCTCTATAGATGATCAAGTCTAGCAGTTATGCTGTGTCATCTATCATCATGCTCACCTATTGCATTTGTAATACCATTTGTCCTGTTCTTCAGATTCAAGAGTTTTACTTTATTATTTTTAATAAATCAACAGTTCTTTAGGGGAAATACTTTTTAAAACTTCTCAAATATATTAATGACAGTATCAACAAAATTTTCACATGAAAACTTCTGCACCTTGATGCTTATATTATCAACTTAGTTTTTAAATAATTTCATTTCAAATCTTGTGTGTGATCATTTTGAATACAATGCTATGCTTTGTAAATGAAATCACACCATTTCCCTTTAAAGAAAACAGATTTGTCCTACTAGAAGTACAAAATGTAAGCATATAGTTGTAATCTAATGAAGGCTGTCCAATCTTTATTTCCAGACTCTTGAAATTTGACTCTGTGAATACACAAATAAAAGCCCATTGTGTTTATTAAAACTTTTTTTTTTTAGCTGAAATCGAGCTCATTTGTTCTTCATACTGTCTACAAGATGAAGAATTTTCTGGTTAATTGACAGAAAATCAACTTTTCATTTTGTCTCTTGCTCTTTAGGAGATTTTGATGTCATATGGCATAATTATAAAATTTTAGCCCCATAGAAGTTTTTATAGATTTTTTCCTTCATGATGATCATGTTAAGTCCAGACAACTTGGCTATGCCTAAGTTGTATGGAATTAATTTTTAGTACAGTGAGAATTTAGCAGACTCCATCTTTCTACTTTGTCTTCAGACAACGTACTCTACAAGCTTTCCAAGAAAAGTGTACGATCAGATTCTCTGGGGATACTGACATGCGTGCTTTGAGATCTTAGCTGTCTTATTTATAGCTGCTTTTGATGGTATATTACTTTCCCGTCATTGGTACACCATAGCTGACATCTACAATTTAAGAAGAGGTTTATTTTGGCTCAGTTTCAGATGGTTGGTTCCATAATCAACTGGCTCTATTCCAGACAAGGCATGGTGTAAGGCACAGCAGAGGAAAGTTACTCACTCCTGGCAGCCAGGAAACAGAATAGGATGGAGTGAAACACAAGAATACACCTTTTCCTGTCATTCCTCAGTGATGCACCTCTCCAAGAAGGCCTACCTTGTAACAAAACAGTCACTCATTTCAAAGTTGCACCTCTGAACACAAAGCTGGGGACTCCTGGGGAACATTTTAGTTTTCAACCATAGCAGACAACCTGAAAAGCTATCAATTTAATAAAAATTTGTTTGAGAAGTGATATCTAGCAGAATTTACATGAAAATGTAAGATTTCATTAAATTTCACTTACATTGCATTCAGTGTTGATGAAAAAAGAAGGGATAAAAATTAAACCAGTAAATCATTTTCAAACATTCTAAGGGAACTTTTATTCTTAAAAGAAGTCTTTTGAAAGCACACTAGCTTAAATAACACGTGGTTTCTGTTATATGAGAAACCCAAATTATTTATACAAAGCAAAATAAAAAATATATAATAAGTCTTTTTCAAATGGGAAAGGTTTCAAGAGGAGAAAGGGTTGGGAGAAGGGGGTGAGAAAAGGCATGAAGAGGAGTTAAGTGCCATATTAACTCCACACAAGAAATGTAAGCATTATGTACTGCAACCATGTACTAGTAAAAGCAAAAGTAAAGCTTCATTTCACAGCAATTTTAAGACTTCTGATTGGTATGTACATTAAGGACATGATTTAATCTAGGAAGACTGTGCTTTGTCTGTGTAACAGATCACATTGCACACTCTGATATTCATTGTCATTTACTGGTATTTTACAATATTGATAGAGTTTAAAGTGTGAATATTAAACTTCTATTATAGACTTAGCAGAAACCCATAGGGCTCATCAGTCATTTATGCATGTTGAAACACTAAACAGCTAACTCAACTACTGGAGTAGAAAACACAGGCTGCTTTTGTACAATTTAAGAATGAAAACAAAATAATTGGCCTCATGATCAAGTTTTAAGACTTATAGTGAACTTTTCACCCTATGAACTTGGATGATAATTATTCAATTGATGTTGAACACAGCTGCTGTTTTGTAAGTTTCAGGTGTCACAGAGTAAGTGAGCAGCTACAGTAAGAATTGCTAAAAGAATATCCCTGCTTCAGGGCATTAAAAACCATACACTAACACAAATAAATGATGCATATCTCTTTTTGAAGTTTGAAGGTATGAAAAAAAAAGTAAGAAAAATTATTATGACTAGACTAAATGTTTATGTTTTATACTTCAACCTGGGGATTCCTAGAAAAAGCAACATTGTTAAACAAAAGCTGACAATCATTTCAGCACAAAGTGAAGAATTAAATTCCGTTAGTCTAATTTCAAATTTAAAAATGCCTATATCAGGAAACGAATGAAACTCTTTAAAATGATGCTTTAATATAGCATCTTTTTGAGAAGCATAAAATATGAAATGTGAACTTGGCAACATGAACTACAATCATTTCATTATCACTTTTATCTCTTGAAGAACATGTTTACAAATTAATTTTCTTAATCCCTCAACCCTGCCATGTAGGATAGTAAATTAACCAATGACCTCATGGATTTAGTTAATGCTTGGGAAACTGGAATTTATGACAGATGTCAATATGAAAACTTGGTGTTATGGTTTGTGTCTGGATGTTGTTGAAATCCTCATACAGTCATGAGGAGAAGGTTTCTTGGAGGTAGCTGAATCTCGAGTTTGTGGCTGATTCATAGTGCAATGCTGGCATTAAAGGTTCTGGAATTAAGGCTGGGTGACTGGGGGTCAGTCCACTGATTGGACTGGCACCACTCTAATTCCAGTAGTCTGGGTAAAATAAAAGGGGCAGAAATAGACTCATATTTCACTTTTTGATCTTGATACTTTTGCTGTCCTCACTGCCATGAACAGCTGCCCCACTGCCTTGTGCCATCCTGCCTTAGAGTCAGCCAATTTTGGACTGAAATCTCCACAGATTGTAAGCTAAATAAACCTTTCCTTTCTTAACTTTGGGTGTTGAATATTTTGTCTCAGCAATGAGAGAAACGTAACTAACACACTTGTACATGAAAATTTATTCTTATTTTTAATTAATTGCATTGGTACATTTCAGATACACATAATGATCACATTCATCATAGGGAATTTGTACCTGTACACAGTATACCTTGATTCTTTTTTTCCCAATTCCCTCCCCTCCTTATTTACAAAAGCTTTGTTTCCATTTTTTTCTTCTGTTTACTTTTTCTCCTCCCACTTCATTCTTCTTCTTATTTGAATATTTCCTTCCTATTTCCCTGTATTTGTTATACATTTTTGTCCCTATTTACGCTTTCAGTTTCTCACACCAGACAAACCAGGGAATACTTCAGCATTTGTGTCTGATTTATTTTACTTAGTATGGTTGCAATGTGTATCCCATTTACATGGAAATGTCTCAAATTTATCCTTCTTTGTGGCAGGATAGTACTCCATTGTATAGAAAAAACACATTTTCTTTACCCATTTATTGGTGGATGGGTGTTTGGGTTATTTCCAAGATTTAGTTATTAAAAACTATGTAGCTATAAACATGAGTGTGCATGTATTGCTCTGGTATGATGCTTTTATTTCTTTTGGGAAGAGACCAAGAAGATGAATTGGTGGATCAAATAGAACCTCTAGGTTTCATTTTTTGAGGAATCTCCACACCGATTTCCATAGTTTAGTCACACCAGTCTACACTCCCATCATCAGTGAGGAAGGGTGTAGAAGACCACCTGAATGGTTCTTCTTGAATACAGAGCAATTACCTCTACTTTGGCTAAACCTGGTCCAATCTCCATGTACTGATATGTACAGAGCTGGCTAAGCCATTGCCTTTTCCCTTCAATTGGCTCTAAGCAATGTAAACAGGGCTAGCTAAAGTAGTGATGCATAATCTTGGAAGCCAGGTGACAGTCCTGTTTCCTCACCTCAGTGTCTCCCTCTAAATGGTTGAGCCCAGTGGGATGGCAGAACCACACAGCTCCAGGGCTGTCAACTGACTTTGAGCCTCTAGATAAGAAGCTATGACTTCCCAAATCAGAAAAGGTTTACACATCAGAGCTGAGGGACTGCACTCTAAGCGTGAATTGGTAACTCATTTGTGTTATGCAGATTGATCTCTCTACATACCTTTCTCTCTGCATACTGGAGAAGTATCTTCTGGCCTCCCAGCTAACCCTGCTCACATACTCAAGTAATTCCTGCCATTCTCACAGTCACTCATCCTTAGCCACTCCCGTCTTCACAAATTAATAAAATTCTGGTTAGGCCCTGGGTTGAGGCCTTTGTTCCATAAAACTTCGTCTGGACCTGACTCGGTATTCCTTTGCTGCCCTTAACTGTAAATATATATTAGTGTCTTTATTCTTGCCATGGGTTCCACTGGAGACGGTAGGCTGGAATTAATTCCATAGGATTATAAATATAAACTTCCTGGGCCTTGACAACGGTGGTAAAAGGGCCTCTATTAGAAGAGTTCCTTTTCCCACACAACCCTTCCAGCATCCGTAATTGGTTAATTTCTTGACAAGAGTCATTCTTTCTGGAGTGAAATGAAGTATTGGCGCTGTTTTAATTTGCATCTTTCAAATTACTAGCAATGTTGAACTTTTTTCATATATTTATTTGCCATTTCTTCTTCATCTAAGAAGCATCTCCTCATGTCAAATACCCATTTTTGGACTGGGACTTTAAATTTGGAGGTCTGATTTTTTTGAGTTTTTACATATTCCAGATATTAGTGCTTTGTCTGAGGAGTAACTGAAGAAATTATTTTCCACTCTGTGAGTTGTCTCTTCACTCTGTTGATGGTTTATTTTGCTGGGCGAAACAGTTTTAATAAGATGAGATCCCAATTGTTCATTCTTTGTAATATTTCCCATGCATAGGGATTTTGTTCAAAAAGTCTTTGGCTACACCTATGTCTCAAAAGTACACTTATTCTATCTTCCAACAGATTTAGTGTTTCTATTTTAATATGTATGTCCCTGATTCATTTGATTTTAGTTTAGTGTATGATCGGATATATGGGTCTAGTAATAATTTTTGGCATGTGGAAAGCCAGTTTTCTTACGGATTGTACTTTTGAGTTGAAGTGCAATTACTTATCTCCGAAACTTTTTCTGCTGACTTTTTTCCTTAAAAGTTTCAGAGTTTTACATCTCATTCTAAAATCCATTATACACTTTGAGGTAAGTTTTATAGCATGTTTGAGGTTTAGTTTTGTTTTGTTTTTTGCCTATGCACATTTGATTGCTTCAGAATGATTTGTTGAAAAGTGTCTTTTCTGAATTAAACTGATTTTGAATTTTGTCAAAAATTGATTTTCTCTTCTGATCCATTAATCTCTGTGTCTATCTCTCTGCCAGTATCATACCATTTTGATTACTGTAGCTTCATAGTAAAAACTGAGACGTCAGGTAATGTAAATCCTCCAACTTTTTCTTCATTCAAATTTGTTTACCTTAATTTAACAAAGAGTATTTTCACCTGTCTTCTAGGGAATAAAAAAAAATAGCAAGGAACTGTGGCAGTTAGAAAAAACACAGTGTTTACATTTCATTTGCCCTGGACACTTTTCAAATGGTAAGTGTGTCTCAGAGTCAGCTCCCAGTTCATGCAGATTTCTGGATTAATCCCTGGCCCCAAAATTAACTTCCAAGTGATTCTAATGCAAGTGCTTTCAAAATCTGAAGAAAAAAACAACAACATTAATTTAGGGAGAAACCAGAGAAAAAACCAAAAACACCCTTTTTATGGTGGTGAATTAAGCTGTTTTCTTTCTATTGATCTTAAATTGCCACAGATTTTTCAGTGTGCAGTAGTCCTGGATTTTTGAGGACACACATTTATAATTTGTGACTACACATGCTTAGAATAATTTAATCAAACTTTTTTATCTTATGCAAGTTTTATTCTTCTTTAAAAATGAACCACTTATAGTGATTTAAAAGTTTAAAAAGGTACATACAATTATAGATGTCAAACACTATGAACTGAACTAAGTTCCTCTCATTGGTTGATCAAAAAACAGAGAAAAGCCCTTAGTATTTGCATGTTTAACATTTGAGATTTTTGCCTAAGTAAGGAACTCTGAGAGTCCATGACGTGGTAACCTATGGTTTTTCTGAGGTGCCAATTTGGACACATACTCAGGGGTCATAACTATTCCCTCAACTAGTTAATAAACCTGACATCATTGTTTCTCTAATGGTGATTTATTAAGCATAATCAAACCTTTTAAAACACAATTTTTATTACATTCTAAAACCTAAATGTTTTAGAAAACCCATTTATATCATAATGGAATCTCCTAGGTAGATAAGATCTGCTTAATAGGAATTTGCTTCACAGTCAAATATGCGAGAATTCATCTGTTTGGTTAAAAAGGACACAAACAGAGATCTAACCTTTCATAAGCATCTCAGAATACTTTGTAGAGATCAAGAAGGAAACCCTGAGACATATGCCTTTTAATAAGGGCAAAGAAGACTTCTTTGATGAGTTCCTTATACTTACTTACAGTAACTCTTGTTTATTTTAAAAAGAAAAAAGAATAAAAACAGAGAATTTCAAAATAAAATAATAGATTAACAATGATTAATATATTGTACATTGTTATCTTCAAAGTAGTTGCTCCCAGAAAAATTGCAAATATCATGCCACAGCAATATATGGGCACTCATGTTTATAGCAGCACAATTTGTAATAGCTAAATCTTGGAAACAACCCAAATGCCCATCAACTGAAGAATGGATAAAAGAGATGTGGTATTTTTCTACAATGAGTATTACTCAGCTATAAAGAAGGATAAACTTGAGATTTTTATAGGTAAATGGGTGCAACTTGAGACCATACTCATAAGTGAAATAAATCAGACTCACATATGTAAATATTGCATTGTCTCCCTAGGATAAGAAACACAAAGAGTGAATAAGATCTGAAGTGTACAAAATGTATTGTACATATTGTGAATGTGAAAGGGGAAGAAACTTCAAAAGGAAAGAACTGGGATGGGGGAAAGCAAAAAGAAACAAGAGCAAAGAATATATATATATTCTTTTAATATATATATATTCCTTTAATATATGTGATTTATAGTTATACTACTAATCTCTATGCACTGAAAAGAACAATTCGTGCTTTCATTGTCTGATCAATTTTTGGTGTCTATATCTTGTAATCTGAGAAACTACTTTGAAGATAACAATACACTACTTTTAAGATAGCAATACACTAACTCTTATGTACTTATTATTTTCTAGTCTATCATAAGCATCATTACTACAAGTAGATACATAAAATACTCTAGTTTAATGCAGGGAGTGGATATAACTGAAAATTGAGATAAATCTTCCAAGTGTAAAACTGGAAAAATAATATTTAAAATATTCTTCAGAGACATTTCATTACAAGAAATTCTTTGTCAGTGTACTCCTTAATAGTCTTTAGACAACAAATTTCATATACAATTCAAATATTCTGGTATAAGCTCTTTGTAGGTCAGTTATAGGTACAATAGAAGGGTTCAATATATCTTGTGTAATTTTCAGGAAGAGCATATATAAAGGAATATAAAATGTACTCCTCTACTGTCTGCCTGCACCAGACTTCTGTGCAGTTTTGGACCATTGTTAGTATACAGATTTTTAAAAATACACCATTTTGTTAGCTACTTCAGTCTAGGGAAGAGAGCACTTCCTTTTCTTATTGTAACTCCTTGAAATGCTGTTGGTTTTGCTTCAGTTTGTCTTCCAACAACTGTAGGAGAATTCTGCAGACTGCTGACCTGAGAGTGCACAGATTCTTGATAAACACAGAGTCCAGATGTGTAAGGCTGGGAGTCCTCCTATATGCATGTTTCTCCTGCTGGCACGAGATCTTAGGCAACTCCACTGCTAGTGCAAAGCACTTTCCCAATGGTGACATGAGGCACCATATTTGATTCTCTTACAGTTTGTAGAGGTTTCCATCCATAGTTGCCTGACTCCAAAGCAAGGCAGCAAGGCAGCATGGCAGGTGGACACACAGAGGATAAGTAGTTCGTGGCAGACAGAAGGCAAAAAAAAAAAAAAAAAAAAAGGCAAAGTAGCAAGCAGCAAACGATAACGACTTCCCTTTTTTGTCTCTTGAAAGCTTTATTCTTATAGATCATCAAATTCAACATTATTTCAATTACAAAACTTAGAAACTTAACTAAATTCTTACTCAAGCAATCTTATAAGAACTAAGGAGTTAATTCCCTGCAACTCCTCAATTTTGATCGTCCTTGTGTCTCCCTCTGGCAGATCACATATATGTGTTTGCCCTTGGAACCCTGGTTTCCTACCTGCCATGGCAATAGAGGGTAGTGGCTTAACCTTAGCTGTAAATCCATAGTGGTTGGTGATGAGATCCCACCAGCTGACGTTGGTACCCTGCTCTTTCAGGTGAACAATTCATACAGGTCAACACAAATGTTTTCCTCCACCCACTGCTTCTTCCTGTCTGATCTTCAAACAACTAAAATATAAGGGGATCCTCACAACATCGACCTACTCCCCAAACCAGCTTCTGCTCATTTAAATGCTCTAGTTTTAAACAAATTTTGTAGTTTCCTGTGAATTCCCTGTAAGATGGAGCTCACATAAGAGAACGTTGCCAAATAGATGCTAATGTGTAGTTTTATGTTTTGTTTTTGAAACATGAGAGTTGTTTACACATTTGTAATACACACAAAAGAGAATACATTTAAAATGTATGCCTATTGCATAATAAAAAATAGTAATTATTATAATATTCTTGTCCCATATTGGCTTAGTAAGACTGAGAGGTGTAATACTCAGAGACCTTGGTATGTAACTAAATATTTTTTAATAATGTAATTTAATATTTGGAATGCAATCATAAGTATCTATAATTTGTATACACTTTAAAGTTTGTAAATCACTGCTCAACATTTCATAGTCAGTAGAATTGAAGATTCTCTATTACAATGTTTATATTTTGATAACAAATTTATAAAAATTACTAAGAATAATGTGTTCTGATTCTTTCATTAATTTAAAAGTTTATAAAGTGTGGGACAATTCAACCAAATAGGTTTTTGAAAGTAAGACAAACTTACAATCTTCAATCAGCAATTTATTGTGGAGTAAAAATAAATTGTACAGCACCGAGTATACTAGATTTTAGAGAAAAAACGGAATCGCGTAAGCCACAAAACAAATGTTTGTTTCACATACTGAGTCATATTTTGATGTACATAATGGAGCTTATTTGATACCTCATGTTACATAGAAACTGCTTTCAAACTGATTTCCATTGCTTCTTTGTTTCTTCAATGTTCTTTTCATATTCATCACTGCAAGACTGAGAATCCATTTAAACTCTGATCTCATCTACAATTCTAATGTTACTTGAAATAAGGTGGAAGAAAGTGTAACAGAGCAACTCAGTGTTTACTCTTTAAATTGTGTCTTAAAGTACATCCAAGAGCTAGTTGTTACATATTGTAATAGACAGGTTTTGCTTCGAAGTCTGATTACTTTTATTGATTAACACTATAGTTGATTTACTAGCTTCTGCATGCCAGTGAATGCCTGATTCTTTCAGGAAGAAGGTGAAGCTTGTCGAAATACACTTTCCAAACTGTGTCCATTGGAGCATAAAGATGCTGCTTCTCTTCTTGTTGAATAAGACAGAATAAACGGTTGGGTGAAAAAAATTTAAAAATTACTCTGGAAATACAGAATACAAGCAAAGCTTAACTGCTGTGTAATTGTAAAAGAAGAAACAGTGCTAACAATTCTTAAAGAATTAAAAAATGGTATTTAAGATAAGCTAAGAAAATGATGGTGTAGAGAAACTGCAGTTATTTTGTCTTTTTCAGATTGGCAAATTTGCAGTTACTATTTTTTTAAATTTCTTACATGATTTTTGGTTTATATATTTAGAAAAAAAGCTGTGCATAAATGCATCAGCATCAAGCAAAATTTGTGTTTTTCTACAGCATAACTTGAATTTTAAACTGTGTAATTTTAAGAAACTAAATGCCTCACTTTAATTTCAGAGGTGATTATAAAATGAGTTTCAGATATGTTAGAGTAGGTCTTTGAGATACAGTCTTGCTATAAAGGTCACAGTGGTCTTGAGCTCACTAAGTATCCTGGACTGGGCTTGAACTTGTGGCAGTTCTCCTACTTTAGCATCTCAAGAACTGGGATAATAGGTGCGTGCCTGCATACTGTGTAGAGCAATTTAGACAAAGTTAAAATATCAGCAAGAATCACACACAGAATTGATGACCATGAAAAGCTGCTTCCTACTCAATGGAGGCATACTGATACTAATATCAATCACAAGATACAGTATTGTAAAATTATTTCTGTACTATAAAGTGACTACTGTTTATATTGTACATTTTGGACAATTGTAACTCCTGAGAGTGAATTGAAAGAATAAATTAAGAAAAGAACAATAAAAATTTCCAAGTGTAAGTTAGCACAATAGAACTTTCTAGTGTGCCTCAACGAATGGAAGAATATCATAAAAACAGACTTACAATTAAAGAGATAGATGAGGATATTGATCCTAAGTGATTGAAAAGAGAAAATCTTGCTAAAGAATTCTTGGTCAACAATGTAAAGAGAAGTCAGACTTCAGGCTCTCCCTCAGCACTATTTTAGTGTAATTTTTTAAAATCACAGAAAATGGACTTGAGTAACATACATACTCACCAATATCAAGAAGAGATTATTAAGTACGATTTAACACCATGATTTTTTCACTTAGGGTAGCAAAGAGACATTCACTTCTAGCTAGATGGACAAGAATGTATGGCCAATGCTTAGGAGATTAAGAAAAAAAATACTGAGAAATCCTAACTGGAATCAGGAACCAAGATCTCAATAATAAAGAGAAAATAAAATAAAATGAAACGGTTCTTTTGCTAATTTTTCCTAGACATTTGTTATGTCATAAGTAGTTCAACTGAAGAGGTTGAAGAGCTGAGTAGAAAACCATAAGTAAGAAGGACGGAAATATAACAGAGTTTTGTGCATTTTGATCTGAAGAACATACTTTGAACTTTAGGATCATGAAAGAAGACAGGAATAGAGTTCTCAAAATTTCAATGAAAATAGAAATGCAAGTTAACCTTACATGTTGTACCTCCCCTTTTTTTTCTTTCAGGACGCTTCTGTTCTATGAACCCAGAAGGGGGAAAAAAGAGGTTGATAGCTAATCAAAAAGTAGTCACTAAGCAACTGAGAAGCTGAGAAAGGCTATGGACAGGATACTAGGGATGCAACTGCTCACTGGAGTCAGGATCTTTAAAAATCTCAGTCGGGTTTTAGTATAAACTCTGAAGTGGGACACACTAGAGGAAGAACATTTGAAAACTGACCAATCAAAATAGCACAAAATATACCTCAATCTACCTCAAAGGAAGACTAGTTCGCATCACCCTCCCTTTTCCTAGTGGTTTCTAGAACAGAAGCTACTTCCTTTTAATGTGAAAGTGATGGTATTCAGAGGATATTTAGTATTGTGTGAAGGTGTGTGTGTGTGTGTGTGTTTCACATTCACAGCAGCGACAAAATAAGAGTGAAACTGACTGGAGAAATAGATTGGAATCTTCTAATGTTTATGTATATTCAACATAAAGTTAAAGTCCCACCAGAAGATAAGACCAAAAGAGTCATATGGAAGGGAGGAAAGAAACAGACAGACAGAAAGGGGGTG
>RJWT010039856.1:0-12609 GCA_004365215.1 Cuniculus paca | reverse complement strand
AGAAGAAACCTGGTTTGTGATTTTAAATAATTTTAGTTAACTTTAATTTTTACCTGAAAGTGTATATAAAATATAAATAATTTTTCATAACTTACCTCGTATTGTTCTTTTTTATTAAGGTTGACTACTAATTTATTGGATGTATTTCAACATATATAGTGGACCTCAAAAATTAGCAGGAGTTACATTCCTAGAGTACCTATAAATGAAAAACAGCAAATTTCAGATATGGTCAGAAAAAATGCCTATAAATATGTATTTTTATACTTTAAACCCTAAATATGCTATATCTCCCACAGTTATGTAATTCAATTTAATGAAATAATGTGTTAATTCTTTTAAAGGTGCAGGGCGTTTTGACAGCATCTTAAGCCTTTTAGGGTTTTAGGGAGAACAAAACTGAGAATACTGGGGATGGCTACAGGTGGAGCAGCAACCTGTTACCAAGCGTGCATGTTGGTGCATCTGCCAGAGAGGGGTTACAGGGCAGCAGCCAATCAGCAGCAAGAACTGAATAACGCTCTCGGCCTGGCTACTTGTAAACCTCCCGCCAAAAAAAAAAAAAAAATTCAGGAGGATGTTTGCAGTTTTTTCGAAATTGCAGGGGTTTCCGTGAACAATCATTCGTTAGGTTCTGAAGAAAAATCCGCCGATTGAGGCCAGGAACTCTGAAGGGACTTCGTGGAGGTTTACTGTATTTACAGTGGTACCTCGGTTCACAAACATAATTCGTCCAATTATTCTGGGGAAGATTACTGCAGTCGTGTTTGTCATGCGATATGGAATTTTGTGATGGAAGCAAAATATTGCCAATCACCTCTATTTGCAAATTATATTGTTTGTGAACAGAAGTGTTTGTGGACCAGCGTATTACTGTGTTTGATAATATGATTTTCTACTTTAATGTGTAGATTTCTAGGTATTGAATTTCAGCATTCCTGTTAATCTACTTGGCTAAAGCATATTATGTTTTATATATTTATGGGTTCTGTTTGCTGATATTTTACTTGAAATTTTTGTGTTGGTTAGGTGGCACCATATCAAATTTCTACTTTGTAGTTCAATTATCTGCAACCTCAAATAAATATATACATTTGCTCTGTGATTTCCTTCTTTTGTACATTTGGGAAATAAAACTTCCCAGGAACCACAACTAAACAGCACTACCTTTTTCTACAGTTAGTAATTTCAAACTATGGTAATATTGAAATTGTATTAATCTAATCTATACTTTCACTGCACTTTTGACTAGATAATGCATAGTATGTTGAATTCAAATGTATCAAGTTTAAACATAAAGCATGAGCCTCTCTTTTCCCTGACACAATCACTATACCTGTGAATTTTTCACTAGAGATATTCATATGAACACAGGCAAGGGGTAATAGAACTATTGGTTGAAGTTTTTCTAAATAACAATTTTTCTTGCACATAGGATAATTTGGTTACTTTTACTGGTTGTATAATATTTCTACATATGGATTACCAAGTCTTATTTAGATAATCTCATGTTGCTGAAAAATTTTGTTATTTTCAAACTCTCGCTGTTTCTAAAATGCATTATTTTGCATTATTCACATAGCATGTGTGAAAGAATTTTTGAGGAATAAATCCCAGAAAGTGGAAAAACTAAATAGAGTTTTTAAATGTTGAATAGCTAGTTACTAGTAGATCTTGTGTCAGGAATCAGATATTCAGGCTCTCCCTACAATTCTATTTCAGATTTGAAAAAAAGATTCTTCCCTGACAAAATTGGACTCTTGTCATAGACAGAAATTAAGACTAGAATTTTCCTTATATGTCTTAGACACATTTCAGTGGGAAAAAGGATGGAGGTCATGTTCAGAGTACCCAGCAACTTAATGCTGGTAGTGTGTTAGGGCAGAAGAGAGAAGACGATCTGCTATTTTCAGGAATTATAATTTAGAAGTTCACAGAAAGACTGGATTTTCTGTGCAAATAAGCAGTTTGTGCCTAAAAGAAGGATCAGTTTCTATAGAGTATTTAAATCATAGTGAAGGACTACAAGAACTAAGAGCTATTCTAGCGAGAGTTTCTGAAATCAGATTTAATAGTAGAATGAGCACAGGAGAGTTCCACTATCAGTTTGTTTTATTTTTCATTCATGTTCTCCTTTTCTGTAATTAGCTCTCAGTGTTTCAGTTCAAGTGTAAATATTTTATTGTAAGTTTTGTGATTGTAAGTTTTGTGTTTCTCAATGTGTCTGCCTAAGCGGACCAATCTCATGATTTTATTTTAAAAGTCAGCAGAAATATTTTCCTTTTGCTCTGTCACAGCTTCTGTTCCTGGATTGACATGCTTCCTGCAAATGGCCAGAAAATCTTTTTCTTTTGCCTTCTTCTTCTTCATCTTTGTTTTCCCTCTAGCAGTGCAGCAATAATCTTAATGTGCTACTGTGTTTTAATAGTCAATTTAGGCTGCCAATTAAAATAAAATAGCACACTATAAAACTACCACATTGATGAGTACCCTCCAAATGGCAGATCCCAAGGAGATGGTGCTCCTTATAAGGCACAGAACATGATCAGAGTTGAAGGAGTGGGGGCAGGGATAGTCTTACTGTCTTATGCCATTATCTCTGAACGCACTTTTAACTTCTGCTGGTTTCTGTTTGCAGAAATATTTGATTTTCAGAGACCACTGAATGAGATGCCACCGAATGAGACATCATAAGCTTATTGTTGGGTGTGCAGCCTGCTGTATCCCAGCTCTGTTCTCACTAGAGAGAACTGGAAAGATAGAAGGGAATCTCTGAGTACTGCATGCATCAAAGCAGAACACCAGATCTTAATGTTTGTTTAGATTTGTGAGAAACAGCAACATTTTTCTGTTGCTGGCTTTAATTAAGAACTCAACCACGAATGAACTTTGAGCAAAATGGAAATTCATTACATTTTTTGCATCTTCAACTCATTTTTAGGTTCAAATTTCACTTAAACCTTGACCACATCACTCTTCAACCTTAGGATGCTTCTTGATTATTCCTCAAATGTTAGAATTTTCTCTACTTCTCCCTTCAATTATTTTCTTCTTAAAAATGCTTTCACAACCCATCATTTCTGCTACATAATTTTTACATAAAAGAACTCTGTTGCTATAAAGTTTAAACCACAAAATATGTCCAAGGGAACAACATGGCAATATTTTCAAGGAACTAATTTAGGTCCTGGGAAGAGGAAGGGGTTTTAGTTTCCTGTAATTTATATCACACAGGTTGTTGCCTACTCTGTGCAGTTACAAAATTGAGCCTGGGCTCCTGAAAGATTTATCTAAAATAATACTAGATAATCAGGTTCCTTTAAGACTTAATACCAACACTCTTCAAACTCTTCAATGAAGTTGAAAGGAAAGTAAGTCTCCCTAACTCATTCCTGGAAGCAAGAATTACCCTAATACAAAAACCAGACAAAGATCCAACCAAAAAAGAGAACTAAAAGCCGATCTCCCTAATGAACATGTATGAAAAAATTCTCAATAAAATACTGGCAAACAGAATAAAGAGAGTCATCAAGAAAATTACATCATGACCAAGTGGGATTCATCCAAGGAATGTGGGAATGGTTCAACATACACAAATCAATAAATGTAATACACCATATAAATAGAGCCAAAGATAAGAATCACATGATCATTTCAACAGATGCAGAAAAAACTTTTGAAAAATTCCAACACTCATTCATGATAAGAACCCTACAGAAAATCAGAATGCATGATCTTTACCTCAATCTGATAAAAGCCAGCTATGACAAACCAATAGCCAGAATCACATTAAATGGTCAAAAACTGAAAGCTTTCATTCTAAAATCAGGAACAAGACAAGGGTGTCTACTATCACCACTCCTATTGAATATAGTGCTGAAAACATTAGCCAGAGCAATTAGACAATAGAAAGAATTAAAAGGAATAAGGACAGGAAAGGAAAAAGTTAAATTATCATTATTTTCAGATGATACACTATACAATGAAGACCCCCAAAACTCCATTGAAAGACTTCTAGATGTAATAGCCAAATTCACTAATGCAGCTGGGTACAAAGTCAACCCTCAAAACTCAATAGCATTCTTGTACACAAACAACAAACTTCCTGAGAGAGAAATAAGAGAATGTACCGCCTTCACAATAGCATACAAAAAAGTGAAATACTTACGAATCAATCTAACAAAAGACGTAGAAGATCTATTCAGTGAAAATTACAATACTATGAAAAAAGAAAATGAAGAGGATCTCAGAAAATGGAAAGACATTCCTTGTTCATGGATAGGAACAACAAATATTGTGAAAATGGCCAGTCTCCCAAAATTGTTATACAGATTTAATGCAATTCCAATCAAAATACAATTAGTATGCCTCACAGATCTAGAGAAATTCCTAAAATTCATCTGGAATCAGGAGAGACATAGAATAGCAAAGACAATTCTGGGCAACAAAGGCAAGGCAGGAGGCATCACCATCCCTGACTTGAAGTTACAAAGCAACTGTGATAAAGTCAATATGGTACTGGAATCAAAACAGACCTGAAGATCAATGTAATAGAGTAGAAGATACAACCACAACTACAAACACACTCAGCCACCTTATCCTTGACAAAGGGGCTAAACACATTCACTGGAAGAAAGATAGCCTCTTTAATAAGTGGTGCTGGAAAAACGGCCTTTCCATATGCTGAAAACTAAAAGACCCATGCCTATCACCATGCACTAAACTAAAATCAAAATGGATCAAGAATCTAAATATTAAAACAGAAACACTAAATCTGCTGAAAGGTAAGTAGGTGGAAATCTTTGACATAATGGTAGACAGAGAATTCTTGAACACAAATCAAAATGCAGGAAATATTTTCCAGAATCAACAGCTGGGATCTCGTCTTATTAAAAAGTTTTTGCATGTCAAAAGGAATCTCCAAAAGAGTGAAAAGAAAACCCACAAATTGGGGAAAAAAAATCTTAACTATCCCTCAGACAAAGGGCTTCTATCTAGAACATACAAAGAATTTTAAAAAATCAGGCCCCCCAAATTCAAAGACCCAATCCAAATATGGGCATCTGAGATGAATATACCATTCTCAGATGAAGAAATACAAAGGCAAATAATTACATGAAAAAAAATTTCAACATCATTGGTCATTAGAGAAATGCAAATTAAAACAACACTGAGATTCCATCTCATTCCAGAAAGAATGACCAAGATCAAGAAAACAACCAATAACAAATGCTGGAGAGGCTGTGAGTAAAAGGAACCCTTCTCCACTGTTGGTGAAAGTGTAGACTCGTGTAACCACTGTGGAAATCGATCTGGAGGTTCCTCAGAAAGCTAGGATTAGAAGTCCCATTTGATCCAGCTATTCCACTTCTGGGCATATTCCCAGAAGAATTGAAAACAGCATACCACAGTGACAAATGTGCACCCATGTTTATAGCAGCACAATTGGTAATAGACAAATCTTGGAAACCCAAATGCCCATCAACTGAGGAATGAATAAAAAAGATGTAGTATTTTTATACATTGGATAAAGAAGGATCACATTGAGGTTTTTATAGGTAAATGGATGCACCTTGAGACCATACTTATAAGTGAAATAAATCAAGCCTACATGTGTAAACACCATGTCTCCCTAGTGTAAGAAACTCAAAGAGTAAATAAGTTACAAAATCATCAATAAATATTGTGAAAGGGTAAGAAACTGCTCAAAAAAGAAAAAAACAACTCAGGGAAAAAGAGGAAAGAAGGAAGGGAAAAGAAAGAAAGATATAAATGTGTATTATATATACACTATAGACGGCTAAGATGATTGTACTACTATTTCTGTTCTTGGAACAAAACAGTTAACATTCATAGGATTAGATTAATTTTGCATGTCTGTATCAGTTGATCTGAGTAACTCTTATGAAGATGACTATACAAAATAACCACCTTTGTTATGTTCCTACCACCTTGTTTTGAAAGCCTGTGTTGTCATTGCTTTGGACTCTCAGTTACTATTATTTATTTGTCTTTTTTGTTATTTGTTTTTCTTGTGTTTCATTTTGTTATTCTAACACAGAAAGGATAGATGTACATGTGTATGTTATAGGCTTACACAAGCCTAGAACTACTTCTAAAGAGTTTACAAGAACTGATTTTATCAAGGGTGGTGGTATGAACAGCTACTTTAAAGAAAATGAGACATTATGGTAGTCAACGCTAATTTCTTATCATCATGTTTTGAAGTCCAATTATGCTTTTATTCTTTGATCTGATTGGCTTTAGTTCAGTTCTGTATTATTTCATTGCAATATGTGAGAAGGTATGGATAGCTATTTTGAAGAAGACAAAAGACATTGTGGTAGCCATTGGTGATTCCTTATTATCAGGTTTGAAAGCCTGGAATGCTTTTGTTCTTTTGTTTTGATTAGTTTAATACTATCTTGTTTTGTTTGAATTTATTGTGTGTGAAAGTATGAACAACTATTTAGAAGAAAACAAGAGACACTATGGTAGCCATTGTTGATTTCTAACTGTCTTGTTTTGAAGTCCTATATTGCTTGCATTGTTTTGTTATGGTCTGCTTTGTTGTGTTTTATTTTGTTTTGTTTTATTCTGTTTAAAAATAAAAAAATGCAAAAAATAATAAGCAAGCAAGCAAACAAACAAAAATTATGGAACCATAAGAAAGTAAAGTTAAAACTTCTTTTCTCTGTATTTGTAATATACACTAATTCCTCATGAATTTTCAGCAAATAAATAGGAATCCTATGCAAACAGACTGTAAACAAAACATTTGCTAGAATCATACAATTCATGCAGTCAACATGAATTATATGCTGCTCTTATTCCCAGAAATAACACAATGACAATGGTATAACTCACATTAAAAATAAGGTAGAAGATTCTAGATTCCATGTTCCTAAAAAAGCAAATTCACCTATAGCTCCCCAAAGCCTACATCCTGAAAATATTTTTTGTATTCTTAGAAAAAAACTATACAAAACAAATAACCTAACATATTAATAGAATACAATGTAAGGCATATAAGAAATGGTCAAAGTTTTTATGATTTTAAAATTTTAAAAGAAACATAGTATTTTTCCTATCCAAATTTTTTTAGAAAAAAATACAGAAATGCAAATTGATTTTCAAGCTAATGGAAATAAAAATTGTAGAGCTGGTCTACCAAAAAGGAGAACTCTGAGGTTATGCCGTATCTGGAAATTCCAGAATTAATCTTAGTATGGTACATGCTTAGGAAATAATATGTACATAGAAAGAAATATGGGATTTCATTGTTTCTAATAATAGCTGTTTTTTAAAAAAGCAATTTCTAGTTTTTATTTTCTTTTGTGATAACTACTGCTACTCTCATGTATCCTTAGCATAATGAACCCAAATGTGCCTTACTACTGCTTCAGGACAGGGACAGAAACCATGGGAAGACACAATCTGAATCAACTCTTACCATGGTCACCTGATTGATTTTCAAATTGAATAAGAGATCTGAGGAGGCATGTACTTTCCAGGATGTATGATAGTTGGTGAGGTGGAGCAACATCAAAGATCCAAGGATGCCAAAAATTTAGATGATAAAAAAGAAGTCTTCCCAAATCCATGGGAATAAATAGTCCTTAGTTATATTGGTGCCACTCTCCACTATGTATTTCTCCATTTCTGAGTTGCAGAAACTACGTGGTCAAGTAATAGGATCTGTTGCCCTACTCATTATTTTGGCATTTTGGGGACTGTTAGGAAAACTACAGCTATGTCAAGGTGATAAGTTCAGGATTCAACTCTTCTACTCCATTATAGAGCACCCTCTCCCTTTGTGCCCTCTTTCCCCCTTTCACTTGCCACTCCACTCAGAGTCCAGACTCTAATTTGTTGTATATTTTTAAATGCTAAAGTAACATTTTTAAATTCTTAAATACAAACTTTTCTCAAACAATTTGCTTGGGTTGCCATGAATTGAGGACTCCCTTCTTGATGTACTACTGACCTCGTTTAGGGAATGTCTTGAGCTATAGAATCTATGCTTACAATCATTGTAACTTTTTTTCTTAAATTGAGGCAAAAACATACACCAAAGATTTTAATTTTTAAGGTAAACACTAAGTACTCTTGGCTATTAGCACAAAGTTGGTCGCAGACTTTTAAAACTTTTTGATCTTGTATGACTGAAATTTTACACCTATTGAGCACCAACTCCTCATTTCCTCTCACAAGTAGTGAGAGTGGACATCATTTTCTTGTTTTTCATTTAAGAAAGAATTCTTTCAGTTTTTTCCAGGTATGAAGCCAACTTAGTCATAGTGTATGATCTTTTTATTGTGTTGCTGAATTTCGTTCGCAAGGAACTTTTGAGAAGTTTGTGTCTATGTTTATCAAGGATCTTGGTCTACAGTTTTCTTTATTGTGTCTTCATCTGGGTTTGGTATTGGGGTTATGTTGGCTTAACAGAATGAATTTAGAAGCATTTCTGTCTTCTCTATTCTATGAAAAATCTTAAGATGTTGAAATGTTAGCCCAATTCTATAGGTCTGGTAAAACTTATCAGTAAATCCATCTTGTCCTGGCCTTTTATAGTTGGTAGAGTTTTAATTTTCCCATCAATTTCACTGCCTATTGTTGATCTCTTTATATTTCTTTTATCTTCTCATTCAATTAAGGTAAATCATATGTGTTTAAAAATGTATCCATTTCTTTTAGATTCTCCAGTTTATTGGACTATTAGTTTTCAAAATGTTTTCTGAAATTCTCCTAATTATATTGATGTCAGTTACAATTTCATCTTTATCATCTCTATTAATTTGGGCCTCTTCTCTTTCTTTCAGTAAATTTGGCTACAAGTTTATCAACCTGTGTGCCTTTCCAAAGAACCAAATCTGATTCATTGATCTTTTGCATTTTTTAGTCTTAATTTCATTAATTGCTGTTTTTTTTCCCTTCTACTAGTTTGGGGTTTGGTTTGTTATTATTTTTCTAGGATCATCAAATGCATCATCAAGCTATTTATTTGGAATTAAACTATTGTTATGGTTTATATGTAGATGGCCCCCCCAAGTCTCATGGAGTCATGGAAGCAGCTGAATCTAGTGCTTGTGATTGATTTGTTGTCTAGTGCAGGGATTGGCTGTGTGAGTTCTGTAACCACCCAGGGGTGGAAGGAGGTGGGTTCTCCCTCTTTTGTACAATTCGCTCTTGCCGCTTGTAGCCGCCATGAATGGCTGCCCCTCAGCCATGCCACCCTGCCTTGGAGCCAGCTAAGTATGGACTGAAAAGCCCAAAACTGTAAGAAATAAACCTCTCCTTCCCTCACTTTGGGCATCAGGCATTTTGTCTCAACAATGAAAGAAAAGTAACCAAGACAACTATACTCTTAGAATACTGGTTTAATTGTGTCTCACATATTCAAATGTGTTTCCGTTATCATTTACTTCTAGAAAAGTTTTTATTTCTCCCTTGATTTCTTTAGATACTCATTTACCATTTAACAGTATATTAGTCTCCATGTGCTTGTAATATTTCTATGGTTTCTTTTGCAGTAGATTTCTAGTTTCATTATATGTGTATCTGATAGCATGCATGAGATTAATTTTCTTGAGATGGTCTCACTATGTAGTTCAGGCTGGACTTGTGTAGATCAGGTTGACCTTGAACTCACAGTGATGCCCCTGGACCAACCTCTCAAGTGCTGGAATTGTTGGCATGTATCACTGTGCCCAGATTATTTTAATTTTTTATATTTTTTGAGACTAGCTTTATGCCCTCAAAATCTGATCTGTTTTGAGAAAATTTTATTGTTCTTGAAAAGAATGTATATTCTACTGTTGCTGGATAAACACTCTATAGAGATATGCTGAGTACACTTGTTCTATAATATAGTTTAAAGCTGGAATTTTTTGTCTGATTGACCTTTTTGTGAGAATACAGTATTAAAGTTCCCTGCTATGATTGCAGTGGTATTTATCTGGGCTTTTTTTTTTTTGGTACTGGGAATTGAACTCAGGACCTTGTGCTTAGCAGGCAGGCACTTGTGCCACTGAGCTACATCCCCAGCCCCTCTATCTATATTTTTATGTCAAGTATTGTTTGTCTTATGAAATTGAATGCACTGACTTTCTATTCATATCCATATATAATGGTTGTTTCTTCTTCATGAATTCTTCCTTTTACCAACATATAATGAATTTCTTTGTCTCTCCTGACTGATTTTGCTTAGAAGTCAAATTTGTCAGATATAACCATAGCTACTTCTGTTTATTTTCAAGCTATAGCTTCTTGAAATATTATTTTTTATCATTTTATTTCCAGTCTGTATATGTCTTTATTGAAGAGGTATAGTTCTTACAATGTAAATGGGCCTTGATTTTTTATTCAATCTTTCAATCCAAATCTTTTAAATGGAATGTTAAAACCATTTATACTGAGTGTTGTATTGAAAGGGATATACTAATTTCTGTCATTTTGTTTTTTTTCCAGTGTTTGATTCATTTCTGTTTGGTTTTTTCTTGTTGTTTTGTTTTGTTTTATGTTTTTTTGAGATAGGGTCTCACCATGTAGTTCAGCATGCCCTTGAACTCACTGTGTAGTCTAAACTGGACTCGGACTTACAGCAGTCGTCCTGCCTAAGCCTCTCGAATGCTGGAACTGTAAGTGTATGCCACCACACCAAGCTTCAGTTATACTTCTTGTTCATTTAAATACTCTCCCAGTGAAATTTATACTTTCCCTTGACCTCATGGCTGTTGTTGCCTTACTGTCTCTATTTAGGATTCGCTTAGTATTTTCTGC
Source organism: Cuniculus paca (assembly GCA_004365215.1). Lineage (NCBI taxonomy): Eukaryota > Metazoa > Chordata > Mammalia > Rodentia > Cuniculidae > Cuniculus > Cuniculus paca. The sequence goes on along the minus strand of RJWT010039856.1, from coordinate 1,827 downwards.
AATGGTGCTTGGTGCTCATGAATTTCTTTCATATATCTATAATGATTTTGAAGGATTGCTTTGGAGGGTACAATAATAATTCTGGTTGGAAATCTTTTTCAGCATTTGAAAAATGTTATTCCAACCTCTTTTGGCTATTAAAGTTGATAAATCTGCTGTTATTCTTTCTGTTGATAAATCGCTGTTATTCTTATGAATTTGTTTTTGCAAATGGTAATTTAGTGCTTGTCTCTATAACAACTATTGATATTCTTTCTTTCTTCAGAATTTCTAGAATTTTGACTATGACATGTTGTGTCTATTAGGCATTCTAAATACTCCTTTACCTTAGTATCCATGTCATTTTCAAGTTTGAGAAATTTTCTGCAATAATTTCAATGCATAGATTTTTTTATACCCTCAGCATGTACTTCAACACCCTTCTCAGGTTAAATGATTCTTAAGTTTGCTCTTTAGAGTTGTCTAGATGCTCTTAGATAATATATTCATGTACTTTTATTCTGTTTTCATTTTTACTGAGTGAAGTCCTGATGTCCTTTCTTGGGTTTCATTTTGTCTATCGCCGAGACTTTCAGTTGAGTTTTTAAATTTGAATTAATGAGATTTTCATTTTGAGAATTTCTGCCCAACTGGTTTCTGTAGAACTTCTGTCTCTTTACTAAAATGGATTTTCTTATCCTGAGTTGTCTTCCATCAGTTTTTCAACTGCTTATATTCTTTGAGCTTATTGATCATTTTAGTTATTTATTTATTAAGCTACTTGTCTCTTTTTCTGTCTCACTGATCACTTTAATCCTCAGTTTTTATATAGTTGGGTGCTCCCACATTTGGTGCATATATGTTTAAGATTGTTATTTCTTCCTCTTGGAGTTTTCCCCTAACCAGTATGTAGTGACCTTCTTTATCTCTTTTGACCATTATTTGTTTGAAGTTCACATTATCTGCAAACACAATAGCTACCCCTGCTTTTTTCTGGGTTCCTGTTGCATGGATTATTGTTTTCCATCCTTTGACTTTCAGTCTATGAATTTCCTTTTGGGTTAGATGGTTTTTTTGTAGACAGCATATGGTTGTATGTTGTTTCTTGATCCATTCTGCCAGTCTGTTCCTTTTGATTGGTGAATTGAGGCCATTTACATTAATGGTTATAACTGATATATATTGGCTTGTTTTAGTCATGGTATCTTTCTGCAGTGGTTTCTTTACCTTTTCCCTCTACTTAATTGTTTGCCCTGCTTGGTGTTCTTCTTCTGTTGATGTTTTTGACATTGTAGCTATTTTCAAGTCTATCTAGAGTATCTTTCAAGTATTCTTTGCAGGGTTGGTTTGGTGGTCATGAAGTTCTTCAGCTGCTCTTTGTCATGGAAGTATCTTATTTCTCCATCCATTTTGAAGGATAGTTTTGCAGGGTACATGAGTCTGGGTTGGAAGCTGTTTTCCTTTAGTATTTGAAATACTTCACTCCATGCTCTTCTTGACTTCATCATTTGTGTTGAGAAGTCTGCTGTAATTCTGATGGCCTTTCCTTTATAGGTGGTTGGCTTCTTTTCTCTCACAGCTTTTAATAGTCTGTTCTTATGTTCAATTTCTGGAATGCTGATAATTATATGTCTGGGTGTTGATTTATTTTGGTTATGGATAATTGGAGTTCTATATGCATCACTTATCTGTATGTCGGTTTCCTTTCCCTTGTTTGGGAATTTTGAGCTATGACTTCTTTAAATAGTGATTTTATATCATTTGTGTTTTCTCCTTCTTTTTCCTTTATACTTATTAGTCTTATATTGTTTTTCTTTGCGTCATCTTGCAACTGCTGAATTGCTATTT
>RJWT010039854.1:0-12562 GCA_004365215.1 Cuniculus paca | reverse complement strand
ACACTGCCCTGTCAAGTGTGAGGTCATGAGTTCAATCCCCAGTGCTGCAAACAAAACAAAGCAAAGCAAAACAAAACAAAACAAAACAAAACAAAAGTATATGATAGGAGAAGGAGGAGAGAGAGACAGCACAAGGAGCCTATTGTGGAGCAGAAGGATGTCCACAGATAGGCAAAGGTAAGAGAAAAAATTGATGAGAAATAAAAGATAAAAGAAAAAGTGCAAAGAAAAAAATTGTATGGCAGGCAAAAATAAAGAAAAAATTAAAGGGAGAAGAGAAAAAATTTAAAAAAAGCAAGAAAAAGAGACAAAAAGAAAGGAAGAAGGACGAAGGAAAATTCTCTAAGCCCCAATAAACTTGTGAAAAAGAAAAGAGAAAAGGAAAGAAGAAAAAAGAAAAGAAACCAAAACAACACAAAACAAAAGCATACCAGAAAACAATGTACACACTCCTAAAAACAAGAGAGAAATTTCTCTGTGATTTTGAATGTGTGGTTTTCTTCCAGGATCTACAATTTTGGGGCAGTGTCCAAGGCATGATGTGTCTCTGTTCACAGTGGTAGATAAGGGAGGCAATGAGAATCCAGATCCACACTGGTTACAGGCATCAACAGGTTGCATGATTAGGGATGAGGGCACCAATGCCGTGACTTTCAAATTGAGAGCAACTCAGGCTGAGTCTGGTCTCTGATTGTGGGTGCAAGGCCTGTGTCCTCGAGCTTGAATCCTTTGGAGTGTTTTTTTCCCTTTGTGATCATTGCTTCCTAACCACGGCTGTCTCCAGTGACTTTATCACTGAGAGTGTCACACTGGGAGCCCTGAAGTGAAGGTGTCTCATTGCCACTCTGAATCCTAGGTTCAGACAATCAACCCTTCCCCGGAGTGGCGACAAACCAAGCACTTTCTCCAGGGATATGGCGGGAACTTGGGCTGGAGTCACTCATCAGCTGTTGGCTGTCAGAGGGCTCACGTGGGAACAGAATCCCATGCTCTGCCTACAGCTTACAACACCCACCAGTGTGCTTCACCACGACATCTCTCCCTGAATCCCTCTGGAGTCCCCAGCATTCACTTTGTCTTCATAGATTGGTCTTCCTGCTGCCAGAGCCATGAGTTGGGAGCTGGGGTGAAAGTGAGAGTGTCCCTTCTCATCTCCACGTTGTGTTCTGTCTCTTCGGTTTTTCTGTAGGTTTTAATTTTCCTGTCAGAGCCTTCCTGATTCCTGGGAATCTCCTCACTTTTTCTTCCCCAAGTTATTATTTTCCATTATCTGGATTTCAAATCTTGGAGAGGCCGAGTTGTGCTCACCACTGCGCTATTTTCCCGGAAATCTCAGTCTCAGTGTCTTTTTCTCTCTGTCTCTCTGTCTCTCTTTTTAATTTAATTTTATTATTTTTTCTGACATGCTACCTTTCCTTAGTATAAGTTCTTATATTTTAATGTTTATTTCTTTTTTCAATGAAACATTTATTTATTATTTTTTTAAAGACAAAATGGCTAACATATATGTCTTACTATCATTGAAATAGGGGGAGAGACTCGGCTCTGGATGTCCTGGTCCCATGGTGGCCCCAGCATGGCGCTGTTTTTCTCTCTTTTTAATTTTAAAGAGAAAATAGAAAAAACAAAAAATCAAGGAGCAAACAAACCTAAAAAAAAACCAACAAAAGCAAAACGATGACAACAACAAAACAATAGTCATATAGGTTTTCAGAACAAGATGATAGGAATTTAATGTTGGTTGTTATACTGCATATTGTCATCTTCAAAATAGTTGCTCAGGTTACCAGATTTAGGAATAAATAAAACAGTAAAATGGAACAAAACATTGCATTGCAAAAACAAGACAGAAAGAAATCCCCCACAGTTGCCACAATGCACACTGCCAACCTCCAAATAGATTCCCAGACCACCAGCCCCAGACCTGCAAAGTCGATCAAACAATACAAGCATCAAGCTATTCCTTTCACCTCAGTTGCTATCATGTCACCCTTAGTCCTCTGAATCATCCAGTTGCTTACTGGGTGGTGGTGGTGGGGTGGTCTTCTGGTTTCCCAACCTGCACACTGGCTGGCTCACTGGAAGGTGTGGTTCATCTTCTTTCTGAGTCTCTTCCTGTTCCCCATAGCAGACCCTGGCTCACGTGAAGGCCAAGCCTCTGGTTTTTGTTTGTAAGGAATCTCTCCTCTCACCACCCTCTCTCTTTGAGACAGGATCTTGCCTACATGTAATTCAGACCAGCCTTGCACTCACTCTGTAGTCCAGGCTGGTCTCAAACTTGCGGCAGTCCTTCTGCCCAGGCCTCCCCAAGTGCTGGGATTACAGGTGTTTCCCACCATGCCCAGCAAGAATCTCTCTTTTCATCTCTAGGTTCCTTTTCTATGCTTTCTTCATACTCCCCAGATACTTAGGTTGTTTCCTACAAGTTTAGCAATCCCAGAAAGGAGATAATCTTTTCCAGTGGTTCTAGCACACAGTTCAGGTTAGTGACTTGGTCCATGCTCTTAACCCAGCTTCTCTGCTGCCTCATCTGGGGCTGCTGTGAGGATTAACAGCCCCAAGCTGTGGGAAATGTGAAGGTCTGGTGTCTGCTAGCCGTCATGCTGTGCTCATCATTAACTCCAGATGGGCCAGGTGTCCAGGGACCCTGCTCTTGGGCCCCTCTTTTGAGACCTTTGCTTCCATGGAATCTCTTTCCTTGTTTCCACAGGGGATCAAGCTTGAAGAGCAGAGGCCAGGACCCCAGAAGAACAAGGTGGGCTGGGTGGCTGAGATGGTGGCCAGGTGGGCCTGGTGAGGGTGCTTGGGTGGGAGGAGTTGGGGGAGGAGCAAAATGAGCATGCTGGGCTCATCTCCTTGGTGTCTGCCTAACTTTAGCACATGGACTGTGCCCTCATTAGACTGGTTCCTGGTAGACAGCAAAGCGGGCTCTGGCTCAACACCTTTAAGCAACTTCAGAGTAGACTGGGGTGGAGGTCTTGGGGGAGACCCAAGGATGGTGACTTGGCTGGCTCCTTCCCACTCCATTCTGTACCTGCACCTGCACCTGCAATGCTCAGGGCTGCCAGACACCATCAACGCTCATCTCCAGATTCCATTTTCAGGGCCCAAGGGTGTAGCTTATCACTTGGAGGTTAGCTCAGTTACTGGAGAGGGCTGCTGATTGAGACTACAACTTCCTGTTTTAGCACCATAGAGCACAAGCTGGTCTCACCAGGGGAGCCAGGGTCAGGACCTTCATATGCTGCATCTCATGGGTTTGCAGTCAAGTTCTGTCAATTTAGAGAACAGTTCAGTGCATCTCAGGTGTCAGAGCCTGGAATTGTCTCTAGGCCATTTTTCAATCTCATGTGCTTCCCCCAAAGTCCTGGTACAGCCTTATAGGTCCCCAAATACACTCCTCCCCAGACCTGAAAGAGGGACTTGCAGACAATAATCTGCCTTTATGGGAACCCCTGGTACTAATGGTGGTGTTGTCTGGTTTATCTTGCAGGATGACTATATTCCGTACCCCAGCATTGATGAGGTAGGACCTCCCCTGCTGTACTGCAGCCTGATCTGGATCCCATCTCTGAGGAGATGATGGCTCTTCCCAAACCCACATGGAGGAGAACCTTGGGCCTGGGACTTGGGCCTGAGGCCTCTTTCCATCTTTGCTTTTGTGACCTGAGATTGTCTGTGTTTAAATTGGGGGTGCCCATCCAGGCCTTCCAACCCTGGGTCCCAGGATCAGCCAGTGAAGCTGGAGATGCTGTGGGGTTCAAATTAGAAATTCATATCACTACCTTTGGCCTCAGATTCCAGACTCCTCTCCTTGGAGCAGTGTAGAGGTGGGGACACCACTGGTTCCTTCTGTTCCTGTGTGGTCCCAGGGCAGCTACAAAGCAAGACCCTCCCTCTGCTTGCAGGTGGTGGAGAAGGGAGGCCCGTACCCTCTGATCATTCTGCCCCAGTTTGGCGGCTACTGGATAGAGGACCCAGAGAACGTGGGCACACCGACATCACTGGGCAGCAGCATCTGTGAGGAGGACGAAGAGGACGGGCTCAGCCCCAACACATTCGGCTATAAGCTTGAGTGCAAGGGCGAGGCCAGAGCCTACCGCAGGCACTTCCTGGGGAAGGTGAGGCCCAGGGGCCCTGGGAGAAAAGAACTGCTGGAGGGGGATGTGTCCTGGGGGACCCAGGGGTCTTGTCCGTGGTGCCCCCTCTGTTATTTCTGCCTTGTCTTCTCAGGGCTGTCCCCTTCCTTGCTGCCTGCCTCTCTTACTTGGAGAGGTCAGACTGGCAGTGTCCTGGGGCTGGGCAGGGGTAGTATAGAATCCCTGAAAAGGGTCCTTGTGGGGACCACTCCAGCAGGTGCTGTGGGAGGTGACAGGAGGGAAGTATTTAGAGGTGAAAGAGGCCGGGGTGAACTTTGAACTGTTCAGGAAAAATATGTCCTTGTACCTTGGAAACCTCTATTTCAATCTGCAAACTAGCTAGCCATCTCTTGTGATCTCACCAGACAGATCTCTTGAGTAGCACATGGACTGGATGTTGTGCTGTGAACCTCTGATGGCTTCAGTGACAAATTTATATTTCTTTCAGTGTAGGGTGTGATCAAAATGCACAGTGAATGCTAAAATAATTTATTATAGTAAAAGACATATTGCCACTGCCTTCTTTCTCCTGCTCATCCTCCTGCTCCTCTTCCCCTTCCCCTTCCCCTTCCCCTTCTTCCTTTTTTTTTTTTTTTTTTTTAAAGACAGGTTCTCACTATGTAGCCCAGGCTGGCCTGAAACTCAAAGTGATCTTGTCTCTGCCTCTGGAGTGCTGGGATTACGGGTGTGCACTGCCATGCTTGGCTCACATTGCCATTAATCCCCCTCAAAATACTTCCCTTCCCTTTAAGCACAGTAATTCCATTGTCCTCACAACTTTCTAAAGCAGTTCTGGAAGTTCTTTTTCGTGAATATGTTTACAAGGTGTGATCTAAGATACAACGAATACTGCTGTCTTGTGCCATCCGATGGAAAGACAAGTTTGTAAAAATCGACCCTGTGTCTTCATCCATCTTATTCACCAGATATGGCAGCATGCAGCTTCTGGCTCTTTCCTGAACTCTAACATGACTGTGAAAGGTAAACATTTTGAACTGACTCAGGACATGGAGGCAGCCAGGAGAGCACAACTAAAGACACTTACACAAGAAGACTTTTAGAACTACTTCAGAAAGTGGGAAAATGATAGGAAAGTGTAATCAAAGGGAGAGGGGGTGTTTTGAGAGGGATTAATGGCAATGTGTCTGTTATTTTAAAACAAATGACAAAAAACTACATTCACTGTATTTTTGATCATGCCTCTTATGAGCTCTTCTTCAGAATTGCTAGGATCCCTCCAGGTCCTGAGGAAAGGTTTGAAAACTTTTACCCTAAGTCAGCTTTGTGTTTTTCAGAGTCTCATTTGGAGGAGGCTGCAACCAAAACCACTGAACTACAGGGAATCTAATATGCAGATTCCAGGGCCCCACTCTGATTGTTTAAGATTAGAGAAGATAAAGGATTAAACTCACAGCACAGTGCCTGGCATATCTTGAGATGCCTGTTAATGTAGTCATCGTCGTCATCATCTTCATCAAATCGTTGCTGCTGCAGCAACATCCTTTGCTGTCTCATTTCTGTGGGGCTTCTCCTACTTGGTGAAGTGGTGGTTTTGGGGGACATTCCTGGAGACTTCTGTTCATACCTGATTTCTATTTCTAGGATCATCTAAACTTTTACTGTACTGGCAGCAGCCTGGGGAACTTGATCCTGTCCATCAAGTGTGAGGAAGTGGAGGGGATTGAGTACCTTCGGATCATTCTCAGGTGGGGCTGCTGCACTGGTCTAAGCCACACCTTTTCCAGGTGGGACTTCCATGGGGAGGGGCAGAAATGCTAGTCAGACTAGTCTGGTCTGGCTGAGTTGGAGGGAGCAACCTGTTGGAATCCTGGAGCTGCAGAAAAAGTTGCCAGGCATGAAGACCCAGGTGTGATTCTCAAAGTCACCTAGAACAGACCCCCACCTGCCTCTTTTTCTTATGAGGGACTGTGATGGGAAGATAGAATGGGAATGGCTCAAGCTGAGACAACAGGTCCGTGTCCTGGAGAGGATAGTCTGTAACATTTCCTATGGTGACCACCTCTGGAAGATGAGCCCCTAAGTGTTCATTGTGTATGCTGGGTTCCTAGAACTGGAGCATTGTTCACAACAGAAGCCCTTGATTGTAGCAGAAGCCAGGACATTTCACTCTGGATTATGAGCGCTTCAAGGTCAGGAATCGGTACTGATTTCTGTTGGGTTCAACTAACACCCTTTGCAGAACTTCCTCTGTTCCAGGTACTGGGGGTAGGTACGGGAGATGCAGTGATGACCAAGGCCTGGCTACTGTTCCCTAAAGGCTTATAGTATAGTTAGCAAGAGAGAAAAACAGAATTTTAATGTGCATCGCAAACATTATTTGTCTTATGATGAGAATTCTAAGGGCTCCCAAAGAAGTCTGTTCCTGTCCCTGATGAGGGATGTTGGGGGCAGGAAGGCAGGAAAGCTAAGGGCTGGCTCCTTAGAAGACTGCTATCAATCTGTCAAATTCTCAGTCCATATTTGTTGAAATAAGTAACTATGGGAAGGAGTAAGAATATGTAACCTTGCTTTGAGAGCAGTAGGAGGGAGTGTGGTTTGAGGAGATCCTTGGCCACATCCAGCTGTGGTTTGCTTCTTATTTAGAAAGGAAGCAGTTGTCTTTCAGAGGTTCACCTGGGTGGACAATATTTTCAAGGCATGGAAGAGTCAAGTAAATAACTAGGGACAATTATCTGAGGGCTTAATACCTGAATCCTGTCTTCAAACAGGGGTTCTAGTTAGATGAGCCCTTATAAAGAGAATTGCTTCCTTTCTTAATAAAAATGAGACCAAGATTGCATGGGATCTCTGTAAGATGACAACTGAACTCAGGATCTGTGCCCCCTTTCCTAATGCTGTATTCTACTAAAATGCTGCATAAAGATTGAAAGCTAGAGAAAACAACACATACTTTGGTGGCTTTTTAAAAATTATAATCTATGAGACAGTTGGGACCAAAATATAGGTGCTACTGTTCTGAACTTCAGTTCTTCTTCCTTAGAAAGCAAAGTAATAGGAAATAGGAAATTGGAGGTTCCGGAAGGATCTGATATTCTTTAGGAGTGAGAGGGAGCCCTGCATAGTCAGAGATCTTTCTACTTAGAGCTGCTTTTTTTGTTTTGGGTCAACAGCATTTGAAATCAGTATCTTGGGGAGCCCAGAGGCAAGTTAAAATATGACTCTCCTTTGTAGAAAGCCAGTGGGTAGGGTGGCAGAGAGAGGCAGGCCACACACTAGTTAGGAAGCCGGACCGTCACATCATGTACTTGGAATGATTGCCTGGCCTGACTGGAAACCAGGCATAACAAATAGGCTCTATGGCTTAGCAACTTTACCAAAAACAAAGAAGAATTTATCCAGAGGTGAAATTCACTTGTTGGCAGTGACTACGGTCCCAGCTTCTTCCTCATTTGCCACAGACTTCTGAATTATTTAATTGATGTCCCAAGTATATAACAACCAGGTCTCCAGCCTAAGATCTTAGAAGAGCATTTTAACCTTTGTGGGTGCCATGAGAGTTGCCAAATAGCATCTATGCACTGTTTGGATGCATTTCTTCATGTATTTAAGGACCACTTGTATTTATTTGTTGTGAATAGTCTGTTCATAAACTTTGCTCCTTTTTAAATTAGGTTGTTATTTGAAATTTCTATTTTTAAAAATCTCATAGATGGTTCTTGGTAACATGTGGATTTAAGAACTTTTGAACCATGAAGCAAATAGAAGTAAATTTCTAAAAGCAAATACACTACTAGATATATTCACTTACAAGTTGACAATAAAACTAGAAATTTAGAAAAAAAGAATATTTTTTGTTTGTTTTTTTGCCTTTTTTTTTTTTTTTGCTTCACTGGGGATTGAACCCATGACCTCACGCTTGCCAGGCAGGCACTTAGGCCACTGAGCTAGATCCTTGGTCCTTAAAAAAGAATATTTTTGAAAACCCGCTTAGAAATAAAAAACTCAATACTTTCATAAGTAGTTTTAAGGCCAGAGAGGAAATTAAAGCTGTAGTTACAGAATATTTATAAAGTAATGACATTTACAATATTACACAAAAAATCTTATAGGTTGTGGTCAAAGCTATACTGGAAGAGAATTTATTGCCTTGAACAGTTTCCTATTAAAGTAAGAAAGAATGGTATTTGCAAGTTTCTGTGGTTAGTAGCATGTCTGTGCCTCAGTTTCCTTACCGGTGAAATGGTGATAATAGTATTTACCTAAAAATTATTGAGTGCTTATGTACCCTGGCAAATCAGAACCTTACATATTGTAGCTACTCAAGAATGGTAGCTGCTATTATTATTGTCAGTGTTATTATCAAAAGAGAGAGGAAGGAGTTAACAAAGATTAGATCAGAAATAAATTGGAAATATGAAGAACACAAAATTTAATAAATATACCTAGGTTTCTTTTGGGAAAAATAAAACAAGATCAATAGCTAGCTAGTCAAATTGATACAAGAAGAAAGTAAAAATGTACAAGATTAAGTCTAAAAAAGACACATAATCACAGACATGAAAATTAAGTAATTATCAATGGACACTATGTTCAGCTCACGCTATTACAATGGAAATGTTACTTGAAACAGATGCCCTTGTAGGGTAGTATACATTGCCACATGTACCTCAAGATGAGGTAAAAAACCGAACATATTAATAACTATGTAATAAATTAGAAAGGTTCTCAAAGTATTATCTGTACAAACCTTTCTAAATCTATGTGTTTTTGCAGGTAGGTATTTTAAACTTTAAAGAATATATTTTATATTATTTAAACTGTTCAAGGGAAAAATGTGGAAAGCTCCCCAGTTAATTTAGTAATGCTTAAAAGATCCTCATTAAAAAAAAAAAAGGCAAACGAAATGCAAATAAAAAAGAAAAAATAAAATAGGGCCTAATATTTCTTATGAATATAAAAGTAAACATTAAAAAAGAGTAAACATTTTAAACCAAGTATCAGTCCCAGAAACTCCATTCCAATCAGACTATTAGGAATGATTCACTGTAGTCAAGAAGAAGTTATTTTAGCAATGCAAGGATGGCTAATAGGAGAAAATACATTATTCATTTAGTGTTGCTTAACCAGAGGTTAATCTGTGCTAGACTTTGTGCTTTGGTAGGGATAATGTGAGGAGTAAGTTCGTACTTTGTTACTTGGCCCTAGAGAACACTCAGTGTGTTTTAAATATTCTGTTTTTGTTTTTGTTTTTTTGAGACAGGGTTTCACTGTATAGTTCAGGCTGGCCTCGAACTCACAGTGATCCTCTTGCCTCAGCTTCCCGACTTCTGGGACTACAGGTGTGTGCTACCATACCTGGCTGTTTTAGGAATATTCCTATTCCTTCTGTTAGACCTACCATCTTGTGGACATGGATCGTCACAGGCTAGGGAGAAGAGTGCAAGACATTGCTGGGAAGGGAAAGTTGAAAGAAGTTCAAAACAGAGCGAGCACTGGAGTTGTGTACAGGGTTGAGAGCAGTAGGAAAGCTGCAGAAGGGAGAAGGTCACAATCAGATCTGTAGTATGGTCACTCTGGCTAGAATAAGGAGAATGGCTTGGAAGGTGCTGTGATGAGCCAGGGGGTGATCCAAGCCACCAGAAGCATAATGTGAATGGCACCTCCAGAGCTGTGTAGGTCCACAGCCATGCGGAGAATGGAACCAGCGTGTTTTGCACTCAGAATAGAGAAAAGTGGGTGGAATATTCCAAACACCTGGGGAAAACTGGCATTAAGAAAGACAGCCCAAATGTTAACAAATGGAGAGATAGATTAACTGCTGATGAAATTCAAATAATATGCTTTCAAAATGACTTGAATATGCTTAAGCTCCTAAGGAACTAATAATGAACAGCATCTGTAAAATGGGTAATAGATTGTAATACTGAGACGTGAATCAAGACCACATGAATATTTAAGGAAAACCATTAGAATTATTAGAAATAAAAAATAGTGGTTGAAGTGACACATAGGATAAAATCTAGTCTGTGCAAAGAGTGAATTTGTAAATCAGAAGATAGTCCCAAGGAATTCATCCAGAACACACACAGATAAAGAGATTAAGTATATGAAAAAGAAGATAAGGTACGTGGATAATAGACCGGGCGGCCTCTGCATTTTTCTCAGTGTTCCAGAAGAAAAGGAGAGAGAGATTAGTGAACAGATACCTACAGGTAATAGCGAAGAATAATTTAGAATTGAATGAAGTGTACAACTTGCTGTTGAACTCAATTTCAAAACAAAACAGTACTTCTAGACAGGTCGAAGTGGAACATCAAAAATCAAGGCTTAAAAAAGTATTAAAGCTACTCCAGGATAAAGACAGATTAGCTCTGAGATAGTGACAAGGCTGAGAGCAGATATATCCTTAGTTGTAATAGTGTGGGAAGACAGTGGGACAGCAGGATCTTTAAAATTTGAAAGCAAACAAGAAAGAAAGGAAAAAAAAAAGAAGAAAGAAACACTCTTAAGAGTCATTACCTGGGAAAACTTATCAGCAAAGACAAAACTGTTTTCAAACATAAAAATTAAAGAGAATGTGCCACTCTTCTACTTTCCCTGGAAGAACTATTAAGGGAAAAAAGAGAACCCAAAGGAAGAGATATGGGGATAAAAAGTAGCAAGAGATAGATGAAGTGTGTTAATTAATTTGTATACTGATTGGAAAAAAGAAGTAACTTTTGGCATGTTTTAAAGAAGGACTGAAGTAAAATTATAAACAAAAGTAGCAAGGACAATAGGAAGGGAAGAATTCAATGAATAAACCATACTTTATTGGTTTACTTTTATCCCCCCACTCCAGGACAGAGAGAATGATTTTAAAGTTTGTTGGAAAAAATATAAGCATGTATATTGGGAGATTCAGAAATACAATCTATAGTTCCCAAACTAGCAGAGAGATAAAAAGAGACTAATAAAACAAAACCAAAAACACCTACAAATGTTAGGTGGGCATGGTGGGGCATGCCTGTTTTCCTAGTACTTGGGAGGCTGAGGCAGGACAATCACCATGAGTTTGAGGCCAGCCTGGGCTACATAGTGAGTTCAAGGCCTGCCTGAACTATAGAGCAAGACCTTCTTCAAAAAACAAACTAACAAACAATTCCCAAACTCCCACAACTTTATTCAGCCGAAGGCAGGAAAGGGGGTGGGGAGGGAAGAAAGGAAAAAAGAAAAACCCACGGAGAATATAAAGTATAAAATATAAAATGATAGATTACAAATAATTTCAAACATGTTAGTAGTTGCAATAATTATATATTAGCCTACTAAAATGTCAAACTATCAAATTGAATTGAAACTGCAGCTATATTCTGCTTATAAGAGCCATATGTAAGGCAAATTTAGACAAAATAGAAGTCTAGGAAAAAAGCTTTTGGGATAAAGGAAGTACTCCTGTCTAACTTGGGAATGTAATATGTAGCCATGTTCTTTCTTCCTTTTTCTCTTGAACCTTTGTCCTGAGCAGCCCCCACAGGAAGAGTCTTGTGTCTGCCCAAGACTATCACTGCCTGTAACTGGATGGGTAACATATCTAATTCTGGGGTTTAGTTAGGAAGACTCATTTCATATTCATAATAATCAGTGTGTTCCCATGTGATCTTTATCAGTAATGAAGGAGTTGTTTTGACTTCCACCTGCCTTAGTCTTTGTTATGATTTCGTTCGTTTCTGATTTTGTTTAGAATCTGGCTAGAGAAAGCTGTCTTTTGTTGAGCCCCCTCAAAAGCCTCAGCCTGGATGAGGATAGAGAGGACAGGCCACCCAGACCTAACAGTCATGGACAGGTACTTAGGAACACAATCTTAAATTTAAAAAACAAACACTGATGTACATATATGGAGAAGTTGCTGGGCATAGTGGTGCATACATGTAATCCCAGCTATAATCCCACCTGCAGTATGAGGCAGGAGGATTGCACGACAGCTTGGGCACTTTAGTGAGACTGTCTCAAAATCAAATAGAAAAAAGATCCAGGGGTGTAGTCCAATGGTAGAATACTTGCCTAGCATTTGTGGTGCTCTGGATTTAATATTCAGAATAGCAACAGCAATAACAGCAACGGCAGCAGCAGCAACAGCGGCAACAGTGGTGGGGTGGGGGTAGACAAGTCCTCTGTTAAAGTGGGAGATTTTTGTTAACATCTTTCAGAAAATAATGGGTCAAGCAGTCCAAAGATTGCAAGGATATAGAAGATTTGAACAATACAACGAATAAATTTGATCTTATAGTTTATATTTCTACTCTCAGCAAAAGAAAAAAAATTCTTTTTAAGCCCACATACGCAATGTGAAAAGTAAGTAAATAAAAGGTCTATGTATTAAGTTGACAAATTTCAAATAGTATCATATAGATTATAGTCCCCGAAAATGACAACTAATTTATAAATCAACAATTGTGGTATTGAAGGAAACAAATTTCATA
>RJWT010039853.1:0-12593 GCA_004365215.1 Cuniculus paca | reverse complement strand
CTCTCGGTGGTAGCCTGGCCTCTCTGCTTCCTGTCTGCAGCATCCTCCCAGCCAAGGCCATTTCCTGCACTTGCCTCTGTCTTCTCAGGAGCACCCCCAACACAGGCCCTGAGCTCTTGTAGACGCGGCTCTCCTTCTCCCCAGCACCCTTGCCATTGGCTCCTGAACACGGCCAAGCCCCTGCCATTAACCATCCCCGCAAGCCCCGCCCATCTCCACTCTCACGCCTAACACTGCTTCCGAGGTCTCCACACATCGCCTGCCATCCTGTGCCCGCCGTCCCGCAGCTCTCCGCTCAGCCACTGCAACAGTTCTCTCTGAGGTCACTACGACCTCCACGGCCCCGAAGCTGGCAGTGGCATTTCAGCGCTCAGCTCCTGCATTGCCCTTGCCCACGGATGCTCTCTCCTGCCAGCAACGCCCTTCCCTGGCTTCTGCCCCGGAGGCAGCATGACCCAGGGGTTAGGAGCAAAGCTTGGGATGGCACCCAGGTGCCACCGTCTTGTCTTACGCAACTCTGGGCAAGTCGCTAACCTCCCTGTGCCTCAGCTTTGCCCACAAGGTGAGTATGAGTTGTCACAGGGTCCTGAGGAGCCGGCATGATTTAAAACTTTATTCTAGGGCTGAGGGTTTAGCTCAGCGGCATAAACACCTGCCTGGCAAGTGCGAGGTCATGAGTTCAATCCCTGGTACCAAAAACAAAACAAAACAAAACAAAACTTTATTCTACCCCAGAATTCCCTGCTCCTCCCAATCCCTGGCTTTATTTTTTCCACAGCACTAATCGTCAGCCAAGGTGCCACCTGCTCCTAAGTGCTGTCCATCCCTACACCAGGTGGCAAGCTCCCTGAGGGCAGGGCTCCTGCGCGTGGTGTTCACTGTGGTATTTTCAGGGCCGGGCTTGGGCCAGAGTGCAGGTAATAAAAGTTAAGCTAATTCCCTCCCCTCCCCAGCCACTTCCCTGATTCTGGCCCTAGATATCAGAGGGCCTCAGGGCCACAACACAGGCTCTCCTCTGTGCACCATATGTCCTGGGAAACGTGCGCCCCACCCCCTCTTGGCCGCCAGCCTGCTGGAACCCCAGCCTTCAGCCCCCTTTCTAACCAACTACTTACCAGTTGGCTCATGGGGAATTCAACCCACTCAGACCTGGTCCATTTCCAGAAGGGCTCTGGGCCCCCACTGGGTCCAGTTGCTTGAGCTGAACCTCAACTTTAGGCACTGCTTCCTTCTCCTTCAAATTTCTCACATCCCGCCACTTTCCTCCACCCATCTTTTCTCTCACCTGGCCATACCAGTCCCCTCCCTGCAGCCTCCTTCAAGCCAAGGGCCCCCCTCTCCTCTCTAGAGTGAAGCCCCAGGATCCCCCAGCTGCCCTTCCCCCGCCCTTAGCTCCCCACCTCCACCCGATTATTTATTTATCAGGTTGCTGCCAGCTGAGGGGGTTGCTGTTGCCATGGGAACCTTCAGCCCCAAGTCAGGGCTGTCTCTGTTCTCAGTAGGATGCTCTTGTCTGTCTAGACAACAACCCCAGGAGCCCAACCCCAGGTGGGGGGTGAAGGGGCCAAGGATGAATAATGCAGATGAGCCCACCCCAGCCTCAGGAAGCTGCTGGGGGGCAAGGGCAGGGAGGTGCCTAGGTTGTGGAACCCATCAGAAGCCTCTGGCACCCAAGCCCTTGCCAGCCAGTTTTGCAAGTCAACTACTTTCCTGGTCAAAATTCTGGCCATGCTGCCACAGGCCTTATGCAAAGAAGTCTGGCTGTCTGTGGCCTGATAAGGAAGGCAGCTCTTAGATTCTGGCACACAGTTTGGTCCAGTGTGGTTCTGTCTCTTTGATTGACTTTTTGGTTTGGGGTCCAGAAGGGCTGAGCTGCAGCCCAGCTTAGTCACTGACCCTGGAGAGTGCATGGCCTGGGGCAGGCTACTTCCCTTCTCTAGGCCTCAGTTTCCCCACTGGCAGTGTCTTGCGGATGCAGACAGTTCACACAAAGCTTTCAGCAAGCCTGGTGCCCAGCACACAGTTGGTGATCAGCATACGGCAACAGCCCTTGCCGTTCCCTCAAACTCAAGCCCCCCCTTTCCCGGTGGATTTCTGAAGCAGCTGACAAAATTAAATTCGACTTGGTCCCTCATGCATGAAATGAGGGAGTGGGCTGGGAGGAGCCCTGGAGACAAGGGTCCAGCCTGTGCTTGGGGAGGGGCACGGTGACAGCAAGGCAGGGAGGGCGCCTTCGGTCAATGCCACTGGAGGACGAGCCAGGCCTTCCAGCCAGAGGCTCAAAGGAACAGAGTCGTGGAGACCAAGTGGTCTTTGGCAGGGGCAAGAAAGAAGGTCCTGGGTCCACTGAACAAGTATTTCTTGGGCAATGACTGTGTGCCAGGCCCTGGGCTAGGTACAGAGAAAGTATAGTGAAGGGGCTGGCCCTAGAGCGCAAGCCCAGAGGCGGCCACCAGGGGGAGCCTGAGGGCCGAGGGAGGGCACTGCTGGGCTAGGGGCCTCCTTGGGGCCAGCGACCTTTGCGGACGTGCCACACCCCCGCGCTTTTCCTCCACGGTTCCCCAGCCCTTTCGCCTCTCCCGCCCCAGTGCCAGCCCCACCCCCTGGAGAAAGGCCAAGCTATCACTGCTAAGTGAAGAAAGCCAAGCAGCAGAACAATGCGATTCCATTGTGCAAAAAAACAAAAACCAAAAAGACACCAAATGTGTGTGACAGTGAATGCAGCATCAAGCGCCAGGGAGAGACACAACAACGGTGACAAGAGTTTACCTCCAGGGAGTGGGAATTCCGAGACAAGGAGGCTTTCACTTTAAGTATACATGTTTCTGTATTTCTGAAATGTTTTACAACAAAGACATTTTTTAAGGAAGTTAACCAAAAATGCCTGCAGATTTTGGGGGGTGGCTACCAGGGATCGAACTCACAACCTCGCACTTGCCAGGCAAGCGCTTGTGCCGCAGAGCTAAATCCCCGGCCCAATGCCTGCAGATTTTGAGGTCTGAGATGATGTAAAAGAACACTAGAAACCAGGCATGGTGGGGCTCACCTGTAATCCCAGCACTTGGGAGGCTGAGGCAGGATGATCACCATCCTGGGCTACATAGTGAGTTCAAGGCCAGCCTGAATTATTTGGTGAGACTGTTTCAAAAAAACAAAAAGAAGAGCATTTGAGGTTCCTCCTCCTCGAGAACAAACTGCCACGCAAACTTGGCCAAGACTCTGCTCTCCGGGGCTCACTAAATGTTTCACCTGCCTCTTTGGAGGTGGCTCCAAACCTCCGTCCAGGCTTGTGCTGCTGTGGCCTTCCTGGCTGCAGAGAGACTGGCCTTGGGGCCTGAGTGACCTCTGCTGAGAGGCTAATGTCTCCCCCCGACACACACAAGCGCTGCCTTGCCGGCCCCTGGTGCCACCTGTCCCCAGCTCTGCCTGGGTCCTCACAGTCCTGCTTCCTTCGACCTGAGGATGATGTCCAGGTCCATCCCTTTCCCTCCTCCAGACGCTGCCAGCGAGGGCCCTCCGTCCCCACAGTTGCTGTAGATGCGGCAGAGCTAGGATGTGGAGCTGTGTCTGCACCCCTGCCTCTCTCACCCCCATCAGGGGACGAGAGGGCACAGGGCTGAGATGGCTCACAACCTGCTCTGGACCAGTGGATGAGTCTCCCACCCAAGGCAGTCACAGAGCTGCAACATGTCTGAGGAGCCAGACCCCCTTCTGAGTATTAACACCTGGTAGTTCATCCAGTCTCCAGATGTTTCTCCAGTGCCTTTCGCGTGCCATGCCCTGAGAACCCAGTGGTGAGGACAGCAGACCCAGTGCCTGTCCTGGAGACCATCCTGCCTCTTCCCTTCTGAGTCTTGCTCCAGACAGCGAGAAGGGGCAGGGATAGAAAGGTTCTTTCCCACAAAAATACACAACGCAGGAGACTGATAGTCTCTCTCAATGGTACTCAGAATATTTTATTGGCACTTATTGCATTATTATCTCGGTTCCTGGGGTTGAACCCAGGACCTCAAATATAGTAGGCAAGCGCTCTGCTATTGAACTATAGCCACACTCCATACTCAGGTCATAGGTCCTAATCTCATCTCCATGTGCAGATGAGGAAACTGAGGCCAGTGGAGGAGCTTGTGCAAGGGGACACAGGACAGCTAAGCCTCCAATAGGTCTGTTGGAACCAAGTCCTTACTCTTCCCACGATACCCTGTGCCAGTTTTCGTGCCCTGGTGTTTGAGAATCTGAGTCATGGCCCTCTTGGAGGGGCCTCTGGCTCTGGAGGGGTAACCCTCCTCCTCCTCCTCTGGGCAGGTCCTCCCACCCAGTCCCAGACCAGACCGCCATCTGTCAGTCCTCACACCCTCCTGCTGAGGCTCTGTCCTCCACCTCAGCTGGGCCTGGGGGAGCCAGGGAGCAGGTGGTCACTACTTTCCACATAATTAGCCCTCAGAGACCAGCTTGGAGCTGGGGGGGAGGCCCAGGACCATCTCAGCAGGCTGATCTGGCCAGCCACGGTGCTGTTGGGAAGCAGGGGCCTGGCCTCTGTCTCCATGGCAACCCCCCATCTCAGTGACCACTGACCCATCTCCACCCCTTCCCCAGTTGGGGGGGCTCCACAGGCTTCTTCTGGGCAGATCTGTCTCACTACACTTCTGAGCTGGCAGCTGCATTATTAGAACTGTGTGCCTGGTAGTGACCCAATTAACATATATCTACATTAATTTGCATAAATCCTGGGCTGTGGGGCCCAGGATGCTGCTACCACGGAGAAACCTAACAGAAATCCCAAATCTTTCCATCCCATTGGGCCTATCTCCATATCCACCATCTGGTCCAAACCTACACTGCCCACAGGAGAGGGCTTCGGGTCAGTAACCATGACTCAGTTTACCCCTCAGGACATGACACAGATGCACACCTCGAAATGGTGCTGATAGGACTGCAGTCTCCTAGATTTGCTTCCAAGACCAGGTCTCCCACTTGTCCTTTGCCCTCCCTAATTTCTGGGTTCTAGCAGGAAGTAGATTAGAAGCTGGGAATGCCAACTTTGCACATTTACCCTTTAGTCAACAACATCTCCTATGGCCTCTGCCCTTCAGATGGTGCATCCCGGGAGCAGAGGACATCAGAATGGGCTCTGACCCATCACCACCCCCTCTGACAACCAGAAACAACTTATAGTGGTGGGAGAAGGTACTTGAACTGCACGGTTCTGGTTGAGGTCCGGGCTCTGGTACTCATCGCTTTGAGAGTTTTTTGTATATCTTCCACATAAG
The DNA here is from genome assembly GCA_004365215.1 of Cuniculus paca. Classification (NCBI taxonomy): domain Eukaryota; kingdom Metazoa; phylum Chordata; class Mammalia; order Rodentia; family Cuniculidae; genus Cuniculus; species Cuniculus paca. The sequence goes on along the minus strand of RJWT010039853.1, from coordinate 7,323 downwards.
CCTCAGTTTTCCCCTTTGTAAAATGGTGATAACAATGGCCTTCACATTTCCTGGAGCTGCAACAATTAAATAAGATAACGTAAATGAGATAATGCCAGTGCCTGGTGTAGTCAGTACTCCTTACACTCATGGAACCCAGCTCCTAGGAGGCTGAGGCAGAAGGATCACTGCAAGTCTGAGTGTTCTGTTGGCCCAAGACCACGGGGTTTCTTGGGGTATAGAACTTTCAGGGACAAAGCCCAGAAGTCCTGGGCCAGCTGGCCACTTTGGGTGTGGGATAATGCAGATGATGGGGCAGCTCTGGAAAGTTCCAGGAGGTGGACGAGATGCAGCTGGACCTCAGGCCCAGGGCGCCAGGCAGTGGTCCCCAGGAGGCAAGGAAGGCCTGATGGAGTGGGGTGCTTGGCAGAAGGCGGGGCTGGAGCTGGGGAGGAGGTGGGTGTGCCAAGGCCTTTCTTGGCACGCTGAGGAGAGACCCAGACTCCTCCATGCCTGGGTCCACTCCCAGGCCTCTCACTAGATTCTGCCCATGTCCCTGTGTCTGGACTGCTGGGACCAAGGCAGGCTCTGGAGTGGGCAGCACAGCCTTGGGAGGAGGGGGAAGATGCCCAGGTGGGGAAAGCTGAGCACCAACAGGACCTCCCAGGAGATGCTGCTGCAGACAACTGAACATTTGGATAGAGAAAATGGTGATTAATCAGATTCCCCGAGTAAGCACAAGCACCGCCATATAATTAAGCCAAAAACTTGCAGCAGAAAGCACCTTGATGGAGCGGGCACTTAGGTGGAGAATTAATCACGGCAGCATTCAGAATTCCAGGAGTGGCTGGAGGGATGGAGGGTTGGGGACAGCAAAGAAAACCACGTGGAGTTAAACGCCTGCTCTGAACAGGGCTGAGGCTGGGAGCCCAGGAGTTAACAGCTCGGGCCCTAAGTCAGGCAGACCTGGAATTATGCTCCAGCTCACAGGCTGTGGGATCTGGAAAGTCACCTGGAGCCTCAATTTCTTCAGCTGTAAAATGGGAATAATGTTTACTTCCTGGCTTTATGTGAGGGTTTAATGAAATAATGCAAAGAATTCTGCAAATATGAGGTATTCAACAAGTGGAAGAGGGTTGAGCAAGCCATCTTCTCTCTCTGGATCTTAATTTCTTCTTACTGACAAGAAGAGAGTTCTAATGATCTGTTTCTGGTAGTACTAGGGATTAAACCCATGTCCTTTGCACTGAGATACATCCCCAGCCCTTTTTTATTTTGAGGTAAGGTTTCACTTGCCCAAGATGAGCTCAAATTTGTGATCCTCCTGCCTCAGCCTCCTAGAGTGCTGGAATTACAGGTGTGTTCCACCATGCCCAGCGTGTCCTGTCTTCTTTAAAGAGAAACTGGAAGATCAAGTAAGATGATGACTCAAAAGCAATGAATATACTGGAATGTGCTTTCTGGACAATAAATTGCTATGCCCACACTGTCATTCATGATTGAAATAATTATTGAATTCTTGGTTTCACACAAAGGTAGGATTATTTATGTATTTATTTATTTTTTTGCGGTATCGGGATTAAAACTCAAGCTCCACCCCCAGCTCTCTGTAAATTTCGAGACAGTGTTTTTTTGTTTTTTTTTTTTTTGCATCACTGGGGATAGAACTCAGAACCTTGCACTTGCCAGGCAGGCGCTTAGACCGCTGAGCTAGATCCCCAGCCCTGGTGTTTTTGAGACAGGGTCTCACTATGCCGCTCAGGCTGGCCTTGAGCTCACTGTGTAGCCCAGGCTGGTCTCGAATTCACGATCCACCTGTCTCAGCCTCCCGAGTGCTGGGATTACAGGCGTGAAGAGACAGTGTTTCTTTAATTTGCCCGGCCTGGCCATATCCTCTTGCCTTAGCATTCCAAGTAGTTAGGATTCCAGATGTGTGCCACTGCGTGTGGCCTCAAGTCAGATTCTTGCCGTTTGTTCCCCAAGAGCTTTGTGGTTGTATATTAGAAGTATGGCCACACTGAGTGTGAACCCTATCTTAACATTATTAGTTGTGTGACCTTCAGCCAGGTCAATTAACATCTCTGTTCCTTTACTTTTTCATCTTTGAAATGGGGATGGGGAACTTGGCCTGGTGACTCAAGTTGGTCATCCCAGCACTCTGGGAGGTTAAGGCAGGAGGATGGCAAGTTTGAGCCCAGCTTGGGCAATTTAGCAACTTAATGAGACCCTGACTCAAAAATAAAAAAAGGGGGATGATAGATGATGATAAGAGCACAATTTCATGGGCTGGTTGTGAGGCTTACCTGAGGGAATGTATGTAAAAGGTTCAGGAGGCTGCCTGGCTCATAGCTATGTAGGTGCTGGCTGTGGAGATGTGTTGTGAGGCTGGGTCCAGAGAACCTCTGACCCCTGTCATGAAGGGGAGGGACCACACATTGTCCTCCACATATGCCCCTTTGAGGCCAGGTGGCCCTTCCCCCACCCAATGCATCCAGTCCAACAGCAGCCTGACCAGTTGGGGCCACATGGTCCTCTCTCCTTCTCATTGGCCCAAAAAGTAGTCACAGACACTGACCCCATATCAGGTCTGTGCTGGGGCTGAGTAGTACAGGATGGCCTCAAACTCACAGGAATACTCCTGCCTCAGCCTTCTGAGTGCTGGGATGACAGGTGTGCACCACCATATCCAGCTTGTCACTTTTTAAAACATTATCCTAAAGGTTCTAGCCAGGACAGTTAGGCAAGAGAAAGAAACCAAAGTCATCCAGGTTGGAAAAGAAGAAATAAAACTCTCTATTTGTAGGTGCATGATCTCCTATGTAGAAAAAGCTAAGTTATGAGAGCTAGTTAAATTAGGTCAGCGAGGCTAGAGAATCTAGGATCAATATGCAAAAATCATTTGTTATTTCTACACATTAACAATGAAGAATTCAAAGATGAATATAATTTCATTTATAATAGCATCAAAAGGAAGAAAATAGGATAAATTTCTCCAGGGAGAAACCAGGCATGGTGGATCACACCCATAATCCCAGGAGGATCAATGGGAGAGGCCAACCTGAACTACACAGCAAGACCCTGTCTCAAAAACAGAAACAGCACCGGGCCTGGTGGCTCATACCTGTAATCCCAGCACTCGGGAGGCTGAGACAGGAGGATCATTGTGAGTTCAAGACCAGACTGGGCTATAAAGCGAGCTCAAGGCCAGCCTGAACGGCATAGCGAGACCCTGTCTCAAAAAGACAAGGGCTGGGGATTTAACTGAGCAGCCTAAGCATCTACCTGGCAAGTGCGACTTTGTGAGTTTGATCCCTGGTGCCAAAAAAAAAAGAAAAACTAGGCCAGTTGTGGTGGCATGTTTGTAATCCCAGCACTCAGGAGGCTGAGGCAGAACTGCTATGAGTTCCAGGTCAGCCTGGGCTACATAGTGAGTTCAAGACCAGCCTCAACTACCTAGCAAACTCTGTCTCAAACAAACAAACAAACAACCACCAAAAACCAAAATGAAAGCTAAAGTAATCAGGACAGTGTCGTTCAGGCATTTATATCCTTCGATCAACATATGGATAAATGGAACAAAAGAATTAAAAAATAGCCGGGCATGATGGCTCACGCCTGTAATCCCACACTCGGAAGGCTGAGACAGGAGGATCATTGTGAGTTCGAGACTAGCCTGGGCTACAAAGTGAGCTCAAGGCCAGCCTGAACGGCATAGTGAGACCCTGTCTCAAAAAGACAAGGACTGGGGATTTAGCTCAGTGGCCTAGGCGCCTGCCTGGCAAGTGTGAGGTTGTGAGTTCAATCCCCGGTGCTGGGGGGCGGGGGAAGAGTCCAAAAATAAACCCATACACTTATGGTCAACTGATTTTCAACAAGGATGCCATGGCCATGGCCACTCAATGGAGAAGCAACTTGTCCTTCCAACTGAACTGAACATCTGTCCATGCCCAGAAGAATGAAGCTGAACACCTACCTCAGGCCATATCTTTTTTTTCTTTTTTTAGATAGGGTTTTGCTATTTAGTTCAGGCAGGCCTGAATTCATTATGTAGGCCAGGTCAGCCTCCAATTCTCAGCGCTCCTCCTGACTCAGCCTCCTGAATGATGGGATTACAGGCAAGTACTACCACACTGGGCCCTCCTGCCATATTTTAAAACTCACTCAAAATGTATCAAAAAACTAGATCAATGATACAAAACTATAAAATTCTTAGAAGAAATACAAGTCCAAATCTGCCTTGGATTAGGTAACCATTTCTTAGTTACAATACCAAAAATACAAACAAAGCACAGAAAAGAAATAAAGAGAAAAGAGATAATAACAAGTGTTGATGTAGAGAAACTAGAACTCTCTGGCATTGCTGATAGGAATGCAAATGGTACAGCCACTATAGAAAACAGGTTAGCTCCTCTAAACGTTACACAGAAGCCTGGACTACATAGCAAGACTCTGCCTCAAAAAACTGAAAGAAACCAAACATGGAGGCGCGTGCTTGTGATCCAAGCACTCGGGAGGCTGAGGCAGGAGGATCACCATGAGTTGAGGTGAGCCTAGGCTACATAGTGAGTTCAAACCCAGCCTGGACTACATAGCGAGACCCTGTCTCAAAAAAAACCAACAAAAGCAAATAAAACAAAAACCAAACCAAAAAACCCAAAACAAAACAAACCCCTGAAAGAAAGGAAGAAAAAGAGCATGAAGGGAGGGAGGGTGGAAGGAGAAGGGAGGAAGGGGAAGAAAGGGGAAAAACGGGGAGAGAGAGAAGGAGAGAGAGAGAGAGAAAAGAAAGTTAAGCAGAATTTTCATAAGACTCAGAATTTCTACTCCTGGGTATATATGTCTGAAAATTGAAAATAAAATTCATGCTTGTCATGGTGGCGTATTTCTGTGATCAAAGCATTCAGGAGGATGAGGCAAGAGGATTGCAAGATTGAGGCCAACCTAGGCTACATAACAAGATCCTTTATAAAAAAAAGAAAAATTTTGGGCCGGGGATTTAGCTCAGCGGCCTAAGCACCTGCCTGGCAAGTGCGAGGTTGTGAGTTCAATTCCTGGTGCTGCAAAAAAAAAAAAAGAAAAAGAAAAATTTGTACACAGATGCTCACAGCAGCATTATTCATAAAAGTCCCAAAGCCTATCAACTCATGGATAAACAAAACGTGATATATTGATACCGCGGCTTATTATTAAACCACAAAAATTAAGACAGTATTGATACAGGCTACGGCACAGATGCCCCTTAAAAACATTACGGTAACTGAAACAAACCAGACATGTGCTGTATAATTCTACTTATGTGAAATGTCCAGGATAGGCAGATCCTATTTGGAGAGACAGAAAGTGGATCAGCCGGTGATGTGGGCTAGTGGCAAGGTGGGAATCGGGAGTAACTGCTAATAGCTACGAGGTCTCTTTTTAGGATGATGAAAATATTCTGGAATTATTAGTGAAGGCCGTGCAACTCTGTGAATATACTAAAAACCACTGAACTGTGTACTTTATTTAGTTAGTGGTGAACCCAGGGCCTGTCACCCACGGCCTATGCTTTAAAACAGGATATTGTATAGTTTATGCGGCAGGGCCACAGAAGAAGCAAAGTGGGCTGGCCGTGGCCCCTGGGGACTGAACTTCACCCTGGAGCTGTCAGGCACGTACTGTGGGGGATCAGACAAGAGTTGGAAGGTCACTTCCCCTGGCCAGTTCACTCTTCGGTGAGCTGAGGCCCGGGGAAAGCATCCCATTCCCTGACTCACTGGGTGGCCTCCTGCACTAGGGCGCCCAGGAAGGAAGCACTGACTGGAAACCGGCCTCACTGCGATAGCAACAGAGCCCCTCCCGCCTGCTCCTCCTTCGGACCATGAGTCAGGTGGGGAAGTCTGCCCAGCAACAGCAGCGCTGTCAGCAGCCAGTGGGCAAAGGTGCCCGGTAGCCCCTACAATTTACTACGCCAGCCTTGGCTGAGATCCCAACTTCCCAGCTTCTCCTTCCAGGGAGGATCACGGCAGCCACCAACATCTGGACTGCGATGCTGTCGGCCCAAGGTGCGGGATTACCAGCCCCACGGGACTGATGAGGGTGTCAGGTGCCAAGGGGTGAGTGGCCTGCAGCCTGGTATCCTCCCTTTGCCCTGCTCTTCTGCCTTGGCAAATGGGCGTGAAGGGATCGATGAGTGGAGCGAATGTCACGCCCCACCTTTTTCCTGGCAAGCTACCTAGTATGGGGGTGGTAGCGCTTGGTTCTGACCTGGCCCAAGGGGTCACATGCAGCTCATGAGTGCAGGTCAGTAAGAATGGACCGGGGGACAAGGGATGCACAGATCGGGCTCAAAGTGCCCGGCTCCGAACTGGAACACGAGCATTAAGGACAATGGGTGAGATTTTGCTTGCACTGACTCTGTGCCAGTCTTTGTGCCAAGCGCTCAGAGTGCGCCTCATTTAGTCCTCACAACTACAGATGAGGGGCACAGCGGGCCCATCCTTCTGTAGAAAGCAGGCTCTAGCTCAAGATCTCAGGGCCGCAGAGGGGGCAGACTGCGGCCAACCAGGCGTCCTGACCCCAGAGCCTGCGCTCTTACCCAGACACACACAGACCCCTTCGCGGCTCTCCAGCCTCTCTCCGTCCTCGCCAGGCAGGCAGGAAGACTGAAAAGGAAGGCAGAGAAGAGCAGGAGGGAGGAGTGAGGACGCCTCTTGCAATCACTTCCTGGCCCTGGGCCAGGGGCTGGGAGAACCTAGTGCAGGAAGTGGTGACCTTGTGCAGGTAGAGACGGGAAAGGAAGGCCTGGCTCTTAGGACCTATTATGTGTCCATGCTGAGTAGAGCTCAGTACCGGTGACACCTGACCCGAAGAATGACAGGAAGAGGTAGTAACAGCCAGCGCTTATATGCCACGCTTCTCCCCAATGCTTAGAAAGCCTTGACTCATTTACTCCTCACAGGAATATGCCAGGCACACATTCAGGTATTTGCACGTGGCAAACTGAAGCACCAAGTCACTTGCCTGAGGTCACCTGGGTAATAAGGATTGGCACCAGGCCTCTGGCTCTAGAGTCCATGCACTGGACAGACTCACTCCTTACCAGGAGACTGGGCAGCCTTTTCCCCAAGGGAATGAGGCCCTTCCTGAGGTCATGGGGTGTCATGGGGCCTGAGTCCCTTCTCCTGGAGATGTCTGTGGCATTAGGAGTTATTCAGTGCCACGTCCTGTACTGCGGGCCCTTGCTACTACTCCCCACCAACCAGTCAGAAACTGGGGGCCATGGGAAAGTTTAGCTGCAGATTCTTGGCCTACAGAGGCCCAGAATTGGACACAATGGGGACAATTTCTCCCGCTTTCCTGGGACAG
>RJWT010039852.1:0-12593 GCA_004365215.1 Cuniculus paca | reverse complement strand
TTCCACCTGGTCACAGTGCACTAGCAAGGGACAGTGTGGCATTTTCTCTGTGTCCCCTGGTACCTGCCGCCCACACTGGACTCTGTCCCTAGGCTGTCCTTGCAATATATATGATCTGTCTTTTTTTTTTCTTTCTTTCTTTTTATGAAGCCAAGGCTGGTTTTGAATTCACTGTGTAGCCTAGACTTTTTTTTTTCCAGTACTGGGGATTAAACTCATGACCTCGTGCTTACCAGGCAAGCACTCGTGCCACTGAGCTAAATCCCTGGCCCTTGTCTTTTTTGAGACAGGGTCTCACTATGCCATTCAGACTGAGCTCACTTTGTAGCCCAGGCTGGTCTTGAACTTGCAACGATCCTCCTGCCTCAGCCTCCCAAGTGCTGGGGTTACAGGCGTGGGCCACGAGGCCCGGCTGTAGCCTAGACTTGCAGTGATCTTCCTGCCTCAGCCTCCTGGGTGCTGGGATTATAGGCCTGTGCCACCCCACTCAGTTGTCCCTGCAATAAATAAACCGCTGTGAGGTTGCCTGATTTTCTGGGGACACACTGAATGCAGACTGCATGAGTCCTGGGATCTGTCCCACTCCTCGTTCCAGTTTGCCTGAATCTCAGCACGAACAAGCCCCTAGGAGCCCTCTCAACTCCACTCTGATCGGGATGGTGGAGCACAACACCTCTCACTTCCTGTCCTGCTCTGCTCCAAAACATAAAATGATAATAAAATAAAATAAAACGCAATAGAACAAAATCACCAAGCATGGGGGTGCATACACATAATCCCAGCGCTTGAGAGGCTGAGGTAGGAGGATTGCTGCGAGTTTGAGGCCAACCTGGGCTAAAACAAAACAAACCAAAACAGAATAAAATGTAAAATCAAAGCAAGGTTTGATCAAACACCGTTTGCATTTTCTTTCCGGCCTAGGATCTGGGCTGGACACTGGACTTGCCAGCAACACCATCTCCGATTTCCTTCTGGTACCAGCAGCGCAAGCCATCCTCTCCATGGTGGCTTCGAGGGCCCGGCACGGACACCCGGCACAGGGAAGGGGACACAGCAGCCCCCAGATGGCCGAGCGCACATTGGTGATGACGAGGGGACAGGCAGCCCTCGGAACTTTGCAAGCCGATGATGAAAGCAGCAAGGAGAACATTGTTCCGGGACTTTTCATAGTTCCCGAGTAAATATTACACTCACTGCTGCTTGGATTACTAAGGCCTTGGAAGTGAAGGCCGCAATCTGTTTCCAAACAGACTCCTCGGGTTTTTTCCTCGTCACCTAGGCGCTCAGCATTGTTGTCGGGTTGTTTTCCTGGGCTCGCCCGGACTTGCCGCTCAGAACGCTGCCTGGGAATGATCTCTTGGCACCTTCTTTCCCGGCTCCTCCACGCCAGCCCGTCCAGCTGCCAGCCGGCCACGGGCAAGTGACCCAAGGGTCCCCCCTGCCAAGACACAGCTGTGGGAAAGGTGGCCCCCACCCTGCCTCCCAGAGAGCCCCACCCTGAGTGGCAAGTACAGGCACAGACAGGACCCTCGGGTTCAGGCCACTCCGGGTCCCCACCTCCCCCGCAGCCACCTGCGGGGACAGCAGGATGAGCAGCCCCCCTCTCACAGCCCTGGGTCCTTGCTATCTTTATTACAGCTCATAAACGCTGGTAAACAGATGGTTTGCTTTAGAGGAAATATGCAGTGAGGCTTATGAAAAAGAGAAGGAGGAGAGGAAAAGGAAGGCAAGGTTCGTGTCACACCCAGCCTGATACCGCAGAAATCCTGGCTCCACCCCGGCTTCTGTGGTCCTCACCGAGCTCGCGTGTTCCTGAGGGAGCCCAGACTCATCCCGGTTTCCGGGGAAGTCACACCCCGCCCTCGCCACCGTCCCCGACCTGGGCTCCGTCTGCTGTGTGCACAAGCCAGCCAGGTGACATGAGGCTGGTGGCACTTGGGACCAGCAGAGACACAGGTGGCCATCTGGGGAGGTGGTTAGCAGCCCAGAGGGTGGCCTGGGAGAGGGAGGGTGAGGGGGGACCCCAAGGCAGTGCTGGAAGAGGGGCGCTGAGACCGAGAATGTCCTGCAGGGATAGGAGCCCCCCGTGGGGACAGAGGCCTCGCTATGAACCCAGTTGTGCCCTTGACCCCAGGAAGCTGCTACCCGCCTGGGTCCTGAGAGGCTTAGGGGGAGGGACACTGCACAGGGGCTCTGGGCTGAGACAGGACTGAGACGCCTCCTCCAGCTTCTGTGTCAGCTAAAGCATCACAGGCAGAAATCAGCAGTGGGGACACCAAGGGACAAGCTGCTCTCTCCATGGGGCCCACGACCTGAGCCTAGGCAGTGACAGTTCACCACAAGTCAGCCTCAGAGGTTTTATTTAGTTTTTAAATTTTTTTTCTTCTTGGTTTTTTGAGACAGGGTCTCACTATGTAGCCCAGGTTAGTCTTGAACTCACAGGGATCCTCCTGCCTCAGTCTCCCAAGCACGGGGATTATAGGCATGTGCTACCACGTCCAGCTCAGCCTCAAAACAGGTATGGAAATTTAAAAATATGAACTTAAAAACCCACATACCACCCCCAGCTTGTTATGATTGTCCTGCTGATAGTTTGTGAAAAATAATGTGACTGCTTAATCTAATGATATTCATGCTAATAAAACAGGGGCTTGGATTCTGTGTGGCTGGTGTTTCTTCCATTCCGTTCTCTCAAATGGGTTATTGTTCTTGCTTTTACAAGAGCAGCAGCCCGCGATGGGCTAAAGATTGTAAAAGCTGGCCTTTCACTACGGATGGCGTGAGACATCCTGGCACCAAGAGCTGCCGCCAGGTCCCCAAGCCAGGACAGAGAGAGAGAGAGAGAGATCGGCACCGCAGCAGCACACACCGCACGGCCCTGGGGGGCATCAGAGACACTGGCCAGCCAGCCAGGAGCCCAGGCCCCATCGGGGACACAGGGACACATCATGCCACAGGGGCTGGCAACCCTGCCCTGCGCCATGGAGACAGGAGTGGCTGGCAGCGGAGGGAATATAGGAGCCCTGGCATCCTGCCAGCGGCAGCGAGGGCTTCAAGGGGCCTGGGGTGCAGAGACTCCCTGGGGGGCGCTGCCTCACCTCTGGCTTCATCGTTGACCTGAGAAGGGCAGAGCCAGGCGCCTGAGCTCCGCAGTATACAGGAAATGACACCTTTTATCAGCTGAGGCCCCGCGCTGCGTGGCCTGGGGTCGAGGCCTCTGCCCTGCCTGTCGTCCCTTCGCTGAGCTGGGAACTGAAAGGGACCAAGCTGAGAAAACTGTCCTGGCTGCAGCCCATTTAGGAGCGAGTGTGTGATTCCATTTACGCAAAGTGCGAAAACAGGCGAGAGGCCTGCAGAGGGCCCGCCCTGTGCGAGGGATGGCAAGGGAAGGCACAGGGCTCCTGGGGGCTGACCGCGTGAAGCCCCCCACCCCCGTGCTGATTTGGGGTGTGTTCTGGTGCACACGCACAGAACACATCCAACACTTGAGGGCTTCTCGTGCACACCAGTTTCTGTCCACTTCCCTCGAGTATAAGTTGAACTGCAATAAAAAGTTTGGAAAATGCTACAGCTCTAACCGTGATGGCAAAAATCAAACCCTAGGTGAGATCCCACGGCCTCAGCTCCGCTTGGGTCCGAGGCAGTCGGACACAGGGCCATGAAAAAGAACAGTCGCCCTGAAAGAGAAGCTGCATTTGCGTTTGGGTCACTGTTTTCCCAGGTGGGGGGTGGGGAACGGGTGACTCATTTTCCTCGCTCCCCCACCCCGGCCCTCGTCCCCAACGTGTGGGGCTGGATGGGGTCCAAGGGCCGGGAGATTTGGGCTGTTGCCTTGGTGATGTTTAAATATTGGCTTCAAGTCATGATGGTAAAATAAATAAGCGGGAGGCTTGGGGCGCTCCAGCCTGCCACACCCGCATTCCAGACCCCAGGTTCCCGGCCGGTGACCCAAGGTGGCTCCACCATAGAGAACCCTGGAAATTTCTCCCGGTGGGGATAGGAGAAGACGACGCGTCAGACTGGAGGCCACACATCCAAGTGCCAGCCAATAGATTCCTCTCAAGTCTCAGCTCGAAGTCATCTGCCAGACCAAAATCCACAGTGTGGGGAAGGTGCACTTCGGATGGGCAGACACTGAAGAATGAAACTTCAGCTGTTAGCCGAAGGCAAGGAAAACTGAGGTGTGGGGACTGAGGGGGTAGCTCAGGGGTACAGCACTTGCCTAGCATGTGCAAAGGCCCTGGGTTCCATCCCTGAGAGCAAAAAGAGGAAACACACCTGCCTTTGGAATCGAGAGCCCTGCCGCCCACTCCAGCCCACCTGGGGGTCCCCGGGGCAGGAGCGGCTGAGCCTCCCACCCCCCTGAACGACGTGGCCCTGGTCCGGGAAGCCAAGCAGGACTTGGCCCAAGGTGGATGCTCCCAGGCCAGCCCTTGAGCCAAGATGCTCTCTGAGGTGTCCTTTGGGCCTCAGTTTCCCCATCTATAAACCATTACTTTTACAGAGAGAGGCAGGCCAGAGCAGGACTCCAGCCCTGGGAACGTGCTCTCCCTGTGCAGCTGCGGCAGATGTGCAGCAAGGATTCCAGGGTTTACGACTCAGCTGCCTTTGGGGAAGTGGAAACTGTTCGCCTCGCCCCAAAAGCATCCAAATAATGAACCCCCACTGAAGCCTTGGCCCGGAAGCCCACTGGTCCTGCTGCATGTGCGGGGAGAGAGGGTGGGCCTGGGCAGGGTGGGTGGGGACAGCTCTCTCCAGGCCATGCTGAAGGCCTGGGCGGGCGGGGCCGGCCCAGGACTGGACCAGCAGCATGAGGTCACCGCTGCCCCCCCAGGGGTGTGTCAGCGGGCAGCGAGCGATGGGCCAGCCTGTGCCATGATTCATGGCAGTGAGCAGTGAGGTTCCTCCCCAAGGCCTCAGCCGCAGCCCTCAGAGACGGAGACAGCATCAAACTGGATCCCCTGCAGTCACCCTGAAAAGTCACAGGGCTCCCTTGATACTCCCTCTTTGTGTGACCCTCAGTGTCCCCAGAGAAGTAGCAAGAGGATAAAAGTGGAGACTTGTATTTGTGTTCTTGAGACAGGGTCTTGCTCTCTAGCCCAGGCTGGCCTGGGACTCCCAGCAATCCTCCTGCCTCAGCCTCCCCAGTGCTGGGATTACAGATATCCACCCAGCAAAAGTGATTTACTGAGCACCTACTACGTGCTGCATGTCAAATGCTTGCGGAGTAACTGTCCTTTGATGGCATGTTTTTCTCTCCTAGAATGTGGCTGTCATAACAAATTAGCATAAACTGGGTGCCAAATCAAGGGGTCATACTGGTGGGCCATGCTCCCTCTGACGACTGGCGGGGAAGCTTTCTTGCCTCAATGGCCCCAGGTGCTCCTTGTCCTTTGGCTGTGTCCCTCTTGCCCTGCCCCTGGCTTTGCATGGACTTCCTGCTCTGTGAGCGGGCCTTTCTCTGTGTCCTCCTCTTACAGTTACTGGATGCCAGGTGCACCCTATGTCCAGGAGGTCACATCAGCAAAGACCTTGTTCCCAAAGAAGGCCACAGCTGAGGGCCTGGCTGGGCTTAGAACGGGCCCTGCAGGGGTAGCCTTGGGGTCCCGGGGCCCAGGGAAGGGATGTGGGTCATCCAGAGTGCCTCAGCTGGCAGGCTCTGGGAGAGTCCCCCCATGTACGGTCAGGGGGCTGAAAACAGGGCAGTGCTCAGCCTTCGGGACCAAAGCGTGGTCCCAACAGCACAACTGCCCTTATTCTGACTCCCCAACAGTAGCCTGCAAAATCCCCCCGAGATTCCAGCCCAGTCGGCCCATGGCCCCCGAGCCCCGGGTGCGCGAGAGTGGGTGGTCCAGGCCTCGATCAGAGAATCCGCATCTGCTGGGCCCAGACCCAAGGCCGGGGGGCAGCACCGTCCGCTCTTCATCAGGGTCCCCACCAGAACAGCCCAGAGCAAGCTGGCAGGGACCGGAAGTCCTCGACTAACAACCGGAAGTCCGCAGCCAGAAGTCGTCTGTCCACTTCCGCGTGCGGGAAGCCGCGTTTGCGGGCGCGCCGTGGCGTGTGGTGAGCCTGCTGTGGCCTTCGCGCTCCCAGCGCCTGCCCGGCCTTTCTCGAGGTGGTGGCACTGAGCACCCTCGTGGCAAGCGACGGTGGAAATTCCGCGCCCCGTGTCTTCCCAGTCCGTCGGGCAGCGTGCGCCCCGCCGCACAACACGTCCCTGGCACCCGCCGGGGCTCCTCGCTCCGCCGGGCTCGCGAAACACAGGGATCCGCCTCCGGGCGCCGCGGCCCGGCCCGGCCCGGCGTGGGCAGTGGCGCTGCCAAGGACCGCGCCCAGGACCGCCCCGTGCAGCAGCCTCTGGCTTGAAACCTGCGGTGAACCCCAGGCCTCGCGGCTCGGGGTGGAAGGGAGGGGAAGTTGGATCGCCTCGCAGCCCCTAGAGATTAGAGGGTGTCCCGGGTGGGGGTGGGGGGGTGTTGTTATTTATTTTTTAATTTATTTTAGGTACTGGGAATCGAACCCTGGGCCTTCACTCTGAGCTACATCCCCAGCCCTTCCACCCCCCACTTTTTTCCATTTTTAATTTTGAGAGAGGGTCTTGCTAAGTTACTAAATTGCCCAGGCTAGGCTCGAACTCAGGACCCTCCTGCCTCAGCTTCCCAGAGTGCTGGAATTTTATTTTATTTCTTTTTAGCCAGATTCCCTAACATAAAATTCAACGTTTTAAAGTGAATCATTAGGGCCAGAGGTGTTGTGTGGTGGTCGAGTACTAGTCTGGCACGCACCAAATCCTAGCACTATAAAAAAATGTTTTTAATTCATTAAAGTGAATCACTCAGTGGCATTTAATACAGTCACAATGTTGTGTAGCCATGTACAATGTTCTAATTCCAGAACATTCTCATCGCCCAGAGGAGACTCCCCCCCTGCACAGCCCTTCTCCTTCCGCAGCCCCGGTACCCACCAGCGTCTGTCCCTGCAGAGTTACAGTCAGGGCACCTGGCTGAACCCCTGCCCAGCACCCGGGCCCTTCGGACCATGGCATTTGCACTGGGGAAGTCACATTGCCCTTCTTCCCTCGAGCTATGTGGCTGCCCGCTCTACCCCCGGAAGCAGCACTCCTGCAGGTCTTGCAAGTCCACCACATGGTCACTTCAGGGACTGCTGGTGCCCGGTGTCCCAGCCACCCAGAGCGACACAGGGGTTATGCTGGAACTGCCCAGCAGGCGGCGCTGTTTCTGTGTTTGCTGATCAGCAGGAGCAGCGATAGGAGGTGCTGGTGGCTGCTTGGCTCCGACCTGTAACCCACCCAGAGGAAAGAGAGACCCAGAGCAGCCCCACCCTCCCCCGCACGAACGCCTGGATCCAGCTGTGCCTGAAGCTGTTAACTTTGGAAGTTTCCTCTTGGAAAGCCTGGAACGCCCTTGTATACCTGGGTTAGAACAGGGTTTGTGTAATTCAGATGCCTCATCAATGCCTGGGGCCAAGGGGACGCACGTGACTCTCCTACCTTGCTGTGTGCAGTCCCAATGGACTAAGATGTAGTTCCTTCACGAAAACTGCACGGCCTTTGATGATTTGGTTTGTGTTTTGCAGTGTTGGGGGTGGAGCCTGGCCCTTAGTGCAGGCTGGGAAAGCGCTAACCACTGAGCAATCCACCCAGCACACGAGTTTTTAGGCCTCAATGAACCTCCTTGCCTCTGCGCCCCTGACCTCCTCTGTTTTCTCCTCCTCCCCAGCCTCCCACAGCCCTGTGCTCCCTGCGCCTGGTATTTAATTATCTGTCTGGGCCTCTGTCTGCCCCACACACCTGAATTGGGCTCCTTCAGGGTGGAGTCTGTCTGACCTGCTGTTGGCCAGCACGATGCTTGGGCCTCAATAGATGTTTGTCAAATGAATGAGTGAGGGAAAAGGTGAATTCATGAAATGCCTTAGAGCGCTGCTTCCAAAGACAGCTTATTTTCCAAGTTTTCCCAGAGATACAGAGTTTACGCCAGCAGCCTCCATCCAGGCAGGCAACCAGCCCCATTCTCACCGGTCTAAGAGCACACAGTTGCTGAAATTTCAGGCTTCCCTCTTTGCTGGACTGAGGCTGGACTCTGGGGCCCTTCCTGGAGCCACTCCTGCCTGGCTTATCCCTGAGGTCAGTGGTCAGCAAAGCCCGGGGTTCCGAGGAGGGAGCTGTGGACCCCAGGCAGGGTGGTTCCCTCTCTGTCACAGCCCCCAGGGGACACTTCCCAGGGCCACACGGAGAGGGGAGCAGTGGTGGGAGGCCTCTGTGCCCAGAAAACAAAGCTGGACATGGACTTTTCAGTGAACAGTTTGTTTCCTGTTTTGTTTTGTTTTTTGTCTTTTTTGAGACAGGGTCTCACTATGCCATTCAGGCTGGCCTTGAACTCACTTTGTAGCTCAGGCTGGTCTCGAACTCACAACGATCCTCCTGCCTCAGCCTCCCTAGTGCTGGGATTACAGGCATGTGCCACCAGGCCCGGCTGGCTGTATTCTTTTACAATCCCTGCAGTATTTAAGAGTTCCAATTTCCTATGTCCTCACCCGCATTTCTTTTTGGGTCTTTTGTAATTCTGTTTTAATGGGAGTAAAGCGGTATTTCATTGTGTAGTAGGTTTTTCTTTTATTTTGTTGGATTTTGTGTTTTGTTTTTTGTTTCTGAAAGGAAAAACAGAATGACGACACGATTCAGGGCTGTGCCAGTCAGTGACAGGACTAAGTGCTCACAAGAGAGACGGCTACGACACTGTCACAAACACCAGGCCAGAGAGGACATTCCTAACCCTAAGGGGCCTGGGGGCTGACAAGAGAGCAGCGGCCCTGGACATCCACGAGGAGGCTGGGCCTTGGGTGGCACTGGTGCTCACGTGGTCACTGACAGCGCCCTGCAATGGAGCAGTGAGACTCAACAAGGGAGCCAGTCCACCCCAGAAGTGTCGGCTTGCAGACAGGTGACTTCTGGACCGCAGGGACCCCGTTCCGCCATGGGTGCTCGCCAGGACCCTGCTCCTACTCTTGCTCCCTAATAGGTCCCTGGTGGTGCAAACGCCACACTGCACACACGGGCCAGGCCTTGTCCCCCCCACCCCCCAGTGCTGATGTGGGTGTGAAGGTTGGAATCCCCCATCAGTCTTAGACGTCATCAACTCTTAGCCTCCTTCTGATTTTCTTCCCCAGCCATTGAAAACCACTCTGACCTTGCAGGTCACAAAACCACCAGCCGTGTGGATCAGTCTCTCTCGCTGCCCTCTCCAGGCCAAATCCAAATTCAGGGCTCCCCATGGTCTGCTAACCAGGGGCCCCTCTGTACCCACTGCATAGAGCCCCATCCAGCCCTGGCAATTCTCGTTTCACACTTCCCTCACGGGTGCTTCTAGAATGTTCTTGTTCCGTTTCCAGCGCTTGCTTGTGTTTTGAGGCTTGTTCAAGGCTCTGTGCTCTGGGGCCCTCTCTCAACCCCTGAGGGCGCTGGACCTCTTTGCTCTGTGCTCTCGGAGCCCCCACGCCCAGGCCTGTCCAGTCAGGTGTGCCTGGAAGCTCCCGGCGGCCTGCGCACAGGTCTTTGTCTCCCTGCCCCTCTGCCTTCTTCCTGTTCCCAACCCCTGACTCAGATCCACCTGCCCCCAGCTCAGCTGGCTTCTTCATCCTCTTTCCTGTCCTTAATGATGGCAACTCGCCCCATATCAGGGCTTGGTGACGCTCGCAAGTTGCTATTTCCTGTCGCCGCTCTCCCCATGAGTCGCAGACTGGCAATGTCTGTGCCCGATCTTCAAACCAGCTTCAGCAGGGGACGAGGAATAGCTGAAGGAGGCCAGGGGCAGGGGGGTGCCGTACACAAACTTGTGACTCGGCATCAAGACCCCCAAAACAGAGGGATTGGAGGAGTGGGCAACATGGCCTAGAAGGAAGAGGTCAGATGTTAGCTCGACTCAGACGAGAGAGCAGAGCCCCGCTAGTTCACCTCCGGAATTCCGGGAGCACTGCCTTTCTTCAAGACGGGGTCTCACCGTGTAGTTCAGGCTGCCCTCCTGCCTCAGCCTCTCACTTCCTGTTGCTCCTCCTTGTCCTCCAGGACTCTCTGGGCCCCTCCCTTCACCTGGCACCCTTAGCGCCTGCCGCTCCCTGCGTCTCCCCAAGGCAAGCTGCCTTGGCCTCGTCTGCAGCTCTCTCTCTGCAGCACTGTCACTGCTTTTTACTGCAGAGTCCCTCCCAATGTCACCGGGAAAAGCCTCAAAGAACCCCCAGGTACAAGCGCCTTCCAGTTCCCGGGCTGGCGTCTTCACAAGCCAGACTCGGGGCCCTGGGTGCGGTGGCTTCTGCCGTCAGGGCCCAGGTCCGGTGGGCGTTTTTCCCCTCCTGCCCGCTCTCTGGCCTCTAGATCGCTTGTCAGATGCAGAGGAAACCGCTTCCTGTTGCGTTCTTTCTTTCTGACTCCAGCACAGCCTGTACTGAAAGCAAAGCCAGGTCCCCTGGGTGACCTGGAGCCCCGGGCCCAGCCGGGCCACCTGCTCCAGGCCCTCAGCATCCTGTCTGGGTCAGTGGAGCGTCTCCACATGGTCGGCACTGCAGTGAATTTGAGCTTTGTCACGTTCTCTCATTTCATCCAGAAAACCGCTCTGGGCTGGGCAGTTTCCAGGAGAAGGAAGCAGACACAGGTTCTGCTGATGAGGAGTACCGCAGCCATCTGGGCGGAAGCGGGGACTGAGATTTCAGCCTGAGGCCTCACCTTTCGCTCTGAACCTGATCCGCTCTTCATCCTTCTCCGGATGCTTGGTTTGGGGCGGGGCTGGGCTTCAGGTGACGGAACTGGCTCCACGGGAATCAACCCTAGGGCTGCAGCCTCCCAAAGTACACTCCGAGGGAAGGAGGGATGTGGGTGACCCAGCACTCTGGAGGCTGAGGCAGGAGGATCAGAATGTTAGAGGCAGCTGAGTTAGACAGAAATATTACAGGCAGGCAGACAAGTCTGGGCCCTCAAAGGAGCCAGGGCAGGAGGCCAGATACCTTACAACCTTGGAGGAGACAGACACCTCCTCTGTGGGCCAGACCTCAAGACAAAAGATAAATCAAATGCACCCGCATACTTCCTAAGGATAAGCATCAGGGATTGATGTTCTAAATAGGTCTCTGTCACCCGAGGAAGCCAGGAGTCACCACCCCAACCCCCCACAGGAAGCGTCGCTGCTCTGTACGGATGCCGCTTGCTGCATCGCTTCCCCATCTGTCCCCAGTTCAATCAATTTCACCTGCGCAATTAGTCTCATTGGTTGGCCATAGTTCTGTCCCACCGTGTGCCCACCTTGCATGGTCCCATTTTTCCCCACCTTGGGCCCGCCTCACCTTGGAGTTTTGCTCTATAAAATCCCTAGAAAAGACAGTCTTTGGCAATCCACTCAGGACCACTTCTGTCTCTCGGACAGGAGCTGTCTTTCTCTCCATAAATACATTCAGCTCTTAACCTCTGTTGTTCCTGAAATTCATCCTTCGATTTCAGAGAACTCGAATTCATATCGGCTGTCTAGTAGGTCGGGAGTTTCCTTCCCTGTATCAAGAAGTTCAAGCCCAGCGTGGGCAGCGTAGTAACTCAGTAAGACCCTGCCTCAAAAAACGAACAAGGGGCTGAGGATGTAGCTCAAGGAGACCCCTGGGTTCCAACCCCAGTACCACACCAAAACCAAAAACCTCTCCAACTCTGTCCCCATGAAAACCTAACTCCCAGCCCATCCCCTTGCTGTGGTCCCCGTAAGCATGTGCTACTGACCACTCCAGGGGCCTCGGGGAAGTCGTGATTTGTCTGTGACGAGCTGATGTCACTTAGCAAGCGTGCTCCATCCATCCGCATGCTGGCGCAAGACACCGTTCCTTCCTTCTGTAGCAGTGACTAAGATTCCACGGCGGGCACGCACTGCATCCGCAGATGGGAGGACCTGCCTTCAGTGGGACCCGGCTTCGGCCGTCAGAAGTCACCTTATTTGTCCTTGCTAGAATCACAGCAGCCTCTTTCTCATCTCCAGCATTGATGATGAAGAATGCTTGGCTTCTGCCAAGATTTTCCCCATTTAGGGAGTGGGTGCGGAAATCTTAGCAGTTTCTTCCGTGCTCTTCTGCGCTGTGAGGTGACTGGTTTGTTTTTTGTTTTTTGTTTTTGTTTTTGTTTTTGTTTGTCTTTTTGAGACAGGGTTTCACTATGTAGTCCAGGCTGGCCTTGAGCTCACTTTGTAGCCCAGGCTGGTCTCGAATTCACAACGATCCTCCTGCCTCAGCCTCCTGAGTGCTGGGGTTACAGGCATGCACCACCATGCCTGGCTCTGTGAGGTGACTCTTGAAAGCTGGGGTTCTCTTGTATGACAAGGGACACCTTCCTGGCTTCTTCCTTATGCCTTCCTGGCTCTTGTCTTCTTCGCCCTAATTAGGCCTCCGGTCTTTCCTGCTTATAGCCCTAAGGGACTCATGGAGCTAGAGGCCAGCCTGGGCTACATAGTGAGTTCAAGGCCAGCCTGGAGTATGAGAAAGACCCAGATTCCAAAAACAATAACAAGAAAGAAAGAAAGAAAAAAGAAAGAAAGAAAGAGAAAGAGAAA
>RJWT010039851.1:0-12591 GCA_004365215.1 Cuniculus paca | reverse complement strand
CTGGGGTGAACTATAAACATTAATTAGTAAAGTCCAGATACAGTCCAGAGATGATGGCCATGTTGGAATCACATCTGCTGATCTCAAATAGCTCAGGGGACAAAAAGCAAGTCACCTAGCACCTTTCCTGGGTCTCAGTAACAAATGACATTGAGAATCAACATTTAATAATTAAGTCACAAAACACATTCAGGAATAAAAATTCCTATAAACCTGAATTACAAACAAGACCATCAGCTAACCTGTGTCAGGGTTTTTTCATAATGTTGCATCTCCTGTCTCTATAGCCAACATCTTCCTGCTCAGATTTCCTTCATAATTTCTTCAAAGTAACTGCATGACATGCAAATGCTTATAATAAGAGCTACCCAAATATAGTATAGTATGAAATATAGGTAAAAAACAAAAATTTAGAAGTCAGTTACACACAAGAGCTACTTGTTAGCTGTGTCACCTCCCCACATCCCAATTTCTTCATCTATAATATGGAAATTCTTGTAGTAAGGTTGTGAAAATTGAATGACAGAATGACATAGAGAGTGTAGTGCATACACTAAGTACTTAATCAACATGCTTTATGACAGAGAAGAAGTCATGGCATAGAACACTAACAAGCGAGACATGTAACATAGGAAGTGTGGAAAGAAATACCCTCAGGGCACAAGGATCCTAGAGTCCACAAACTATTGGAGGTGAAAGATGCCTCAGCGAAAACACAGAATTACTTCTTCATAATATACTCTGAGCATGGTGGAATCTTCTTGCTCTCCAGAAATTTAGAGAGGTTCACATCCCTATAAAACTTTTTTTTTTGGTACTAAGGATCAAGAACCCATTCCACAGATGCAATATTTTAAACTCATCCTTGAATCCCAAAATACATCTCTCAACGCCACCACCACTCTTTAATGCTCCATTCATGCACCTAACACACATGGAATGGGTACCTACTATGATTCATATGCTATGGAGAAGAAATCTTTATGCTCAGCATTTTACATAATCATTATTTCTCTTGACCATGTTCAATATTATTGACTCCATTTCAGTGTGAGAAAGCTACCCTAAAGGATCAAGATAGCTCAGAAATACAGTTGGTGAATTTTAGACATCATATTTGAGCCCTAGTCAACCTATATATTGCCACAAAAATTCTGCCACCAAGCACCTCAAATATCAGTGGACTAAACCTACATTCACTTAGTCTCAATGACTTGCAGGTCCACCCAGAGTCATTTGGTCTACTTTGGGCTTGACTGAGGGTGACTCTGCTGCAGAGGTACTCAGCTTTCTTGAACATCAGGCTCTTGTGCTGCCAGCCATGTAGTCCCCCAGGAGAGTACATCCAAATATCCAACCATCTTTCAAAGTTTCAATAAAATCATTTACACTAATGTTCCATTGTCCAACCACCGGAAAAAAAAAAGTTCAGGAGACTGTATTCTACCTTTTTAGTGGAAGAAAGCCAAAGTTGTAAGACATAGAGACAAAGGATTGGTACTTTCAGGTAATCCACCACAGTCTGACTTCAACAGCTGAATATTTTCTCATATCCCAATATCCTCCCAAGATAAACAAATAAATATGGTATCCTGTAAACCTGTAATAGAAATATAACTTAAGAAGCCAGGGAAGTATGGTGGAAAGGACCCAAAGAGTCAAGGAAGAGAAATGAGACTTCTAAAAAAAGTGCTCCTGATTGAGCACAAGGAAAGAAATAGGCAGATAAAACCAGAAAACGAGCAATAACTGGACCCAAAACTTTCTGTGGTCTGCCTAATTTGGGCCTTAGTTCACTGGCCAGAAGGACATTATGATCAGTTAACAATCTCATCCAACTTTACACTGAAACCTTTAGGCAAAACTAGGTGTAAGAATTCATTGGTAGGTTTTTTTAACAGAGAGAGGTAGGCAAACCAAAACTCTGACAGAAGAGTGGCATCCAGTGGCCAGGGGTTAATCTGCAATGAACCACAGCTGCAGGCACCCAGATGCAACCGTTGCTGGCTAACCACATCCCAGAGGAGTGTCAGTAGACCACAAGAGTGGCAGAAACCAGCCTGACGCCTGCAAAAGGAGAGAACTCAGCTAAAAGAGACCGGACAGATATGGCCACATTTTTCCTGAAAGAACTCATGATCTTCCTGAGTTTCCTTCACTCCTGGGCCTCCCAACCATCAGTTCTACCTGAGTATTATCAGCTCTGTGCCAGACACAGAGATGAAAGAAGTCCAAAGCCTCCATTGTTTGCTTGGAGAGAATGCATCTAATTAATGTGGCATTACCACATGACCACTGAATAATGAACTATGTGATACTAATACAAATTGCCATGATACTTCAGAGGAGTGGTTCTCAAAGTGGACCAGCACATCGGCACCTCCTGGGAACTAATCAGGAATGCAAATTCTCAGGCCTCACCATAAAGTTCCAGAATCTGAAACCCTGAGGATAGAGCTCAGTTATCTATACTTTCACAAACCCCCAAGTGACTCTGAAAGTCACTGTTTAGGAAGACAGAGCAATGAGAGCAGGAGGGTCTCCAAAGAAGATACAACCCTGAAGGAACTGGTGAATGGAAAAGACTGTGCAATCAACCCCAAAGGCACAGAAGCAGGCAAGAGAGTGAGTCACTTATGGACTAGTGAGGTGCCCATTCCTGGATAGAGGGAAGTGCAATTCTGAGACATAGGCAGAAACAAGATCTGCTGGACTAGGAGTAGTGTGGTTTGGGAGCCTTAAATATGGCTCGAAAATGTTTGGGCTGGTTGCAATACTGAACACTTTTTTCCTAGAGAATGGAAAGAACAAAGGAGTGGAGAAACCAGGGGAACAATGATGCCCCTGAGCACGTCCTGAAAAGCGGTACCTCCTTTTGAAAAGATATTAAAGGGCATAATATGAAAGTAACAGCTAGATGTTCAACGTGTAACGGTGGGCTGACAAGGGGACCCAAAAATTATCAATGACATCACTTTGTTAAGTACCCCTCCCTTGGTCCCTGGCCCCATCCACATCTGTTTCACAATCAGGGTCAGAGGTTGGGGGTTGAAGGGACCTACCACAGTAAAAACCATGGGTGAAAGAATTCAAAGAAAATAAGAAAAGTGATAAAAAGAAGAGTGAATTAAAGTGTAAGAGACATTCAATTTTGGCACAATTTTGCCAGAAGCTTCTACTCCCCTTTGAGAAACTGCTTGAAATGACCAAAGAGAAAAAACAACAAATTTTAAATTAAATTTAAAAAGCTTCACCAAGTCTAAAACTAGATTTATGGGTGTAAATAGATTAAATTCCCATTCTCTGCTGGAACTCAGAAACAACTGAAAAACAGATGCAAAAGTCAGGCAGATAGAACTCAAAACAACTTTATAACTATAATAATATTTATGCAATATACATTGAATAATATACATTTTCAATGTTGAATTATAAAACAAAAGAATTGGGTAGAATGGGTGGCCCCTACAGATAGCCCCAAAGGGGGGTTGGGGGTGGGGTGGGGAGAATGCTGCCATCAAGGTAGCAAGCACATGTGTCTCCCCTGCCCCTGGGGAGGAAAATATAACTTTGCAGAGAGAAATTAGAGTCCCTAATGAAAATTCCTCCATCTAGGATCCGAAATTGAAGCTAAGCAAACCCCTTTACAGTGCCAATCATAAATCTCCAGTTCTGAAGAATTGCTGTCAGCTACAGGCCCAGAGAAGACCAACCTGAAGAAAGACATCAGGAACTTTCAAAAAGCTAGGAAAATACTGTGAGAAGAAAAACAAAAGGATCCTAGCCAACTAACCTCAATATTGACATACAAAGTGTGGAAGTGTGGCTAGACAATGTAGCAAAAAGAAAGAAGAAAAAAACAGCTATAAAATAAGTATCTATTAATAGACATAAATTTTCCACAAATCAAAACCATTGAGATTTGTGTAGCCTTAACAAACATAAATTAGAATTCTCCCTACTGAATAGAAAAATCCTCACCAGGTAGTATTGAATAAGAAAGTCAAGACGCAAATATTTTACAAAAGACAAAAATATGAATGTACATATATATGACCACAAGAAAAAATTAATAAGAGGAGTAGGGGGTTGTTATTGTGATTACCTCTCAGAGAAGGGCAGAATGGAAAGGTAAGCCAAAAAAGGAAACTACAACATGCTACAAAAGAAAAAAAGAGAGAGAGAAAGGGAGGGAGGAGGGAAGGAGTTGCTTGCTGTGATCTCATTTACCCAATTGTTTGGATTATGTTTATAAAGAAAATGTAAAATAAAAATTATTAATATTTGCATTCTTATTTTCAAGCATTGGTAACCAAGGGAGTGGTACTATAAAAACTGCTCTCTGTCATTCTCACATCCTTGCAAGCCCTAGCAAAGATCATTTCTTTCCATCTTGTATTCTCTCTGCACAACCTCTGCGTCTAAAGAAGTTGTTAAATGCTGTCTTGGGTAACTCTAGTAACTCTGTATGCAGTCAACTTTGCCTCTATGACCTGTGCTAATGTTGTGCCCTGGTAGTAGTATCAGTATTTGTTCCTATTTTTTAAGTTACACTCCTTCCTATTCACCAAATTTCAATAATTTGAACAGACCGTTTCTTGTTTCTACTATGCCACAGTCCCTTCCTGGACATTGAGCACTTGCTTTCTTGGGTTAGACACCATCCCCACTCCAGGACCAGGACCAGAAAGCTGGCTTGACCAGAAATTCCCATTGATATCAGTGTGCTGCAGCCTTACATGACCCCCCAGACTCTTCACTACCATAACCCAAATCTTGCCAGGAAACCCATCTTACCTCCTGTTGGTCTTTCTTCATGCTATCCTCCTGCAAAGACTGAGTTTCAGAGCAGGGACAATAACTATTTACCACTATTTCCTAGATTCTAACACAAGCCTTGGCTCATAATGAACCTAAATACAATAAACAAATGAATAATTAAGTTATGAATAAAATATATAACATCAAGCACTCTGGTGCTAGATCCAATTCTCTGAATATATTTTCTATGCCTGCTGCTCCTCAAAATCCTAACACTACCTCGGTAAACACATCTATCCTCTATACCCCAGATTTCTGACATGAATGGACGCACTTCCTTAGGACCTTTCATCTTGAAAGAGAATAACATTATCAGAGAAACTGAGTTGGTGACCTGGTGATGGGGAAAGAAGATGGAATTTTTTACATGGTGTTAGGATGCAACAGTAGGAAAGCCAAGTAAGGAAATCCCCCCTCCTGAGAATTACCAGAAAAAAATAGAAATCTAGATTGGAGAGGTCTCAAATATGACAGAAACAAACAAACCAAAAAAAAAAAAAGAATCATTGAACTCTGACTAGAGACAAAAAGACAGTTGTTTACCTGTCTAGTTTGTGAATGCAGCACAAGATCCTGGTTAGTCTATCAACTATGGTCTTGAAAGATTCTCTGTATTGCGCTTAGTAAGTTTTTTCTGTTGCACTTTAGGACTCAGCTGTCCAACTCATTGGTTACTCTCCTTGGCCCTGATAGAATTTTAAATTCAGTAGCTCATTCTTGCCTCTTCTAGCCAAAACTTGAAAAAAGATCCAATTTTGCTGGAGGCAGCAAAGTATCTTTGGAAATTAAATTTGTTTCTTGTTAGTTGTGTTGCCTTGGCCAAGTCACTTAATCTCACTGATCCAAAATTAACTCATTTCTATATAATCACATGTATACTTTTTACCTGGAAGGTCTATTATAGAAGAGGATAAAATGAGGTCAGAAATTACATTTAAAATGGTGCTGAAACTCTTCTTCCACCTCCCCTTCCCTTCCTCTCCCTTTCTTCCCCTTATTCCTCTCCTTTCTTCTTTCTGAACAGTTAGGTCCTAGAGTCATTAGATCAGGTATAGATAGTAGGGCAAAGTAGGTGTAAATGTTGTGGTGGGGAGCAGGGAGGGTTATGAGGAGACAGAGCCATTGGTTCAGAAGAGGGGATCAGAGGCCAAGCAGGCTAGGGAGAGCATCCATGTAGAAGTGCTGCCCAGCACAGTGTATCAGAGCCTGGTGGGGTTGGGAAGGTACCCGCAGAGGGGTAGCCTGGCATGAGCTGTTAGGACCCAAGCAGAGGAAAAAGACCACAGCAGCCAAGCAAGGCAAGGAGGATGTTCCCACAGAAGGGCGTTCTGGTTCAAGGTATCTGAGTCCAAGATGGCAAGGAGGACTACCATGCAAGGGAGAAGGGACAAATTCAAGCGTTGTGAGAAGAATGCCCCCATGGAGGAAGAGACGGCATTAGAGATGAGAGACTGGTTGTATACCAAAGATGCATAAATGGATCAAATTACTAAGAAACATAAGAAAAACTAGGAGAATGTCCTTGTTGGCAGGAAAAACAGACTGAGGTGTCTGTGAGCATTGGGATAGTAGGTTAGTAACTTATTCTAATGAGTTTAAAGGAAAAAAGTTATTCTGAACTATATCGCCAACTTTCCTCCTAGTTTATAACTGTTTCAAAACACACACACAAAAAACTACATCATGCTAATGTTAAGAAACATTATTATATGTTTTGAACAGATTAATTTAAATATCTGGATATGGGATTTTTTATAGAAATTTCTACTGTTTAAAGCACTGGCTTTTTCTTTTTTAATTTTTTTTTATTTATAAGAGGATACAACAAAGGAAAATAAAACAGAATAAAAGCAATCAGAACAAACCAGAGTAAGTGATACAGGTCTTTACAACATTACAAAACCAACAATAGTCACCATAATGCCTTTTGTTGTCTTAAAAATAGCTGCGGATACTTTCAGACACAGTAAAAATCAAACAGAACAGAATAGAATAAAACCAGTAAAAACAAAACAATGGATACAATAAAAGACTACAAAACAAAACAACAGTAAATTCAAAAATGGCTATCATATATATCTTACTATCATTGAAATAGCTGCTCATGTCACTGGTATAACAATCAAACAAAGCAAAAGAGAATAAAACTCAACACAAAACAATAAACAATGTAGGACTTCAGAGTGAGACTATAGGGAATCAACATTGGCTACCACCCTCAGAAGGAGACCCCTCCTAAATGCCATGCTGCGTACCACTATCTTCTGAACAGATGATCAGACCACTGGCCCTAGACCTGCAAGGTCAGTGAAACACCAAAGCAACACAGGCTTTCAATTGCCTTTTACCTTAATAACTATCACTAGAGCCTGTGTTTCTCTGGATCACTTGGGGGAGGGGGTCGACACTTTTGTTTGCCAGCCCACAAGCCTGAAGGAGCTGGGATCTAACTGTTGCCCCTGCCAGTGGGAGCCCATGGGGAGAGGTTTGGCTCTGGAGGACCCAGTCCCACAGCAGCCAGTGCATGGGGCTATTTCAGGCAGGACAGGTCTAGTTCTCCCTCCCCAAAGTGCACACTGAGGCTGACTCACAGGGAAAGGCTTGGGTCTAGATGTCCTGGTCCCACAGTGGCCCACGCATGGTGCTGTTTCCAGCAGGATGATTCTAGTTCTCCCTCCCCAAAGTCCATGCTGATGTTGACTCAGTCCTGGCTTTTTCATTTAAAGTTCACATTGTCTTCAAAGACCCTAGTGAACAAAATCCACTGGAGTGTTTAGTTGCCATTCACGATTTTGTATGCAAATGGTGAAATATGTTACAGCATTTAATAAAATTTTTGATAACTATGTGATCTATTTACTACACAAAATGTTCTAAAGCAGCAGTATCCAGTAGAATTTTTTGCAATCATGGCAATGTTATTAATATCTTTGCTGTCAAATATGGTAGCCACTCACCACAAGCAGCTACTGAACACTTGAAACATTTTAACTATACACATATATATGCACAAATCTTGACTAATGTGCAATTATTCCAATATTTGCAGAAAAGTTTATTAATCTGGCTCATTAAATTAATAAATTAAAAAGAAAATTGATCTTAACAAATGATAAGATAGGTGTTAAAATTCAACATTAATATTTGTTTTTTTAAAAAATCCTAGTAAGTCAGAAATACAAAACTAACTCTTCAATAGTCCAACAGTTAGGTATTAAAAGTGAACTATAAGCAACTTATATCTAATGGTGAAACTCAAACCAGCTCACTAAAGTAAAGAAGAAGAAAAAAATAAATTGCCCATGACTACCATTATTTTGGCAGTGTTTGTCAAGGTTATATAATAACAAAATGAAATTAGGTAAATATTAGAAAGAAACAAATCAAATGATCATTAGTATAGTTGCTTCTATATTGTAACCTCATGAAAAAAGTTTAGTCATTTCTCTACCAGTGAATATAGTACAGTGGATATGGTTGTACATGAAGTTGACCAAAAAAAAAGAGAATTTCAAGTTTTATGGACTAAAAATCTCAATATGGGGGTCAATGAATCAACCACCAAAAACAAGTAAGCTCATTTTGTAATTATATTCTGAAGTTTACTGAAAAAGTATATGTTAGGCATCTATCAGACCCCAACTTAGTTTTGTGCTGTTTTGGATACCATATCATATTTTTTTTTCAGTACTGGGAATTGAACCTAGAGTCTTTGCAATGACATACATCTCTAGTCCTTTTTACTTTTTTAAATTATGAGTACCTAAATTGCCCAGGCTGAGTTCAAACTTTTGATCCTCCTGCTTTAGCCTCCCAATGATTATAGGTATACATCACCACAGACCCAGCTTGAATGTCTTATTTTAACAGGTACATTGAGAAAACCAAAAAGTTATCACCAAAAGAATACTGATTGAAAAGACCAAAATATTAACCTAAGAGGTGAAAATGACAAAACAAAAAAGCAAAATGCAATCTCAAACACTCAGTCCATCAGGAACAAGTATAGGACACATTGAAATAGAGGACATTGGAAGTTATATGCCTGAAATTTCTGAAAAGATAGCAAATGAAATAAAGAAACAAACCCATGAGGCTATAGAGGAAATCAGATTAGAAATCATCTCTTAGGTAAAAAAGCAAATGACAACCTTAATAAAGGTGTTGCTCAGCATAGCTAGAGAAGGCATGGATAAAAAAGTACAGAAACATGTGAAAATGACAGAAACCATGAGCAAAAAATATAGGAAAGAAATAGAATGCATGAAACAAATTCAATGAGATATCCATGAAATTAAAAATCCCACTGAAAGCTGGTAAAACTGCTTAAATGAAACTGAAGCTAGACTTTGAGACCCTGAAGACAGGATCACAGCTAGCAATCACAAAAGGAAAGAATTCTTAAAAATAACAAGGGATCATGAAATAACAACTCGACAGCTTCAAGAAGATGCAAAGAAAAACAATATAAGACTGATAGGTGTCAATGAAAAGACAGAAGTCAATGCAAATGACATAAAAAAAAACTATTCACAGGAATAACAGCAGAAAATTTCTCAAACATGGGAAAAGAATCTGATATACAGATAAGTGAGGCATATAGAACTTTGGAAATAGTCATAACCAAAATAAATCTATACTCAGACATATAATAATCAAGGTCCCTGAAATTCAGCATAAAAACAGAATACTAAAAGGTGTTAGAGAAAAAAACACAACTCACCTGTTAAGCAAAGCCCATTAGAATCATGGCAGACTTCTCAACACAAACCCTCAAGTCAAAGCAAGCTTAGAGTGAAGTATTTCAAGCTTTGAAAGAAAACAATTTTCAGCCCAGATTTATGTACCCTGAAAAACTTTCTTTGAAAATTAATGGAAACATAAAATACTTCCATGACAAAGAACAACTGAAGAAATTCATGTCCACCAAACCAACCCTAGAAAGAGTACTGAAAGACATACTAGAGAGAAACAAAAATGACTATAATTTTCAGAACAATGACAGCAAGAAACCACCAGGCAGGGCAAGCAATTAAATAAGGGGGAAAAGCAGAGAACCAACAACAGGAAAATAACATGACAAAGTTAAGCCAGTACATATCAGTTATAACCATCAATGTAAATGGCCTCGATTCACCAATTAAAAGAAATGCATTGAGAGACTTGATCAAGAAAAAGGATCCAACAATATGCTGTATACAAGACATATCTGACTCAAAAGGACACTCATAGACTGAAAGTCAAAGGATGGAAAACAATATTCCATGTGACAGGAACCCAGAAAAAAGCAGGAGTAGCTATTCTGTTTGCAGACAATGTGAACTTCAAACCAAAAATGATCAAAAGAGATAAAGAAGGTCACTTCATACTTGTTAGGGGAGAAATTCAACAGGAAGAGATAACAATCATAAATATATATGCACCAAATACAGGAGCACCCATCTATATAACACAAAAACTAATAGACATGAAAAACCAAATATGCAATAACACAACTATAACAGGGAACCTTAATACCCTATTGTCACAAGGGATAGATCAACTAGACAAAAAGTTAGAAAAGAAATAACAGAACTGAACCAAACCTGTGAACAAATGGGACTTATTAGACGTTTACAGTGTTCCACCCAACATCCAAATACACATTCTTCTCAGCTGCATATGGGACATTCTCTAAAACAGACCATATATTATCCCATAGAACATGCTTAAGCAAATGCAAAGGGATTGAAATTATCCTATGCATATTATCTGACCATAGTGCAAAATTGGAGATTAATGGCAAAAGAAACTTTAAAACCTTCATAAACACAAGGAAATTAAATAACACCCTCCTGAACAACCAATGAGTTATAGATGAAATTAAAGAAGAAATTAAACAATATCTACAATTCAATGAAAATGAAGATACAAGACACTGAAACCTATGGGATGCAATGAAAGTGGTCCTAAGAGGGAAATATATAGTAATGAACCGTCACATCAGGAAAACAGAATGAGCACAAATACACAACCTGATGCTGCACCTC
This sequence comes from Cuniculus paca, assembly GCA_004365215.1. Classification (NCBI taxonomy): domain Eukaryota; kingdom Metazoa; phylum Chordata; class Mammalia; order Rodentia; family Cuniculidae; genus Cuniculus; species Cuniculus paca. The sequence goes on along the minus strand of RJWT010039851.1, from coordinate 1,741 downwards.
AAGCTTCTAGAAGAAGAGCAAGTCAAGCCCAAAGCTCATAGAAGGGAGGAAATTATAAAGATCAGAGCAGAAATTAACACAACTGAGACTAAGAAAACAATACAAAAAATTAATGAATCAAAGAGTTGGTTCTTTGAAAGAACAAACAAAATTGATAAACACCTAGCCAACCTTATCAAGAAAAAGAAAGAAAAAACTCAAGTTCATGCAATAAGGGATGAAAAGGGTGAAATTACTACAGATCCTGTGGAAATTCAGAAGATCATGAATATGTACTTCGAAAATCTTTACTCACATAGGCTGGAAAACACAGAGGAAATGGGCAGATTCCTAGAAACATATGTTACCAAAGCTGAATCAAGAAGAGATAAAAATTTTGAATAACCCAATATTGGTTACTAAAATTGAAAACATAATTAAAAACTTACCAACAAAGAAAAGCCCAAGTCCTGATGGATCCATAGCTGAATTCTACAAGAAATTTAGAGAAGATTTGCTATGATTGATACATTGTGTCAACTTGAGCAGTTTAGAAGTTAACTGAGAGACTCAGCAGGGAGCCAGGGATCTTACTTTGTAAATATCCTCATCCTGTGCAAAGGAGGGCAAGGAGATTTTGTGAGTGCTACACCTGCCCTGGAGTGGGGGTGGCCTATGCACAATATAAGGGAGGAGAAGAGGTTTGTTTTGGCCTTTTCTCTTTTGCTCTGGCTACTGCCTTGAAGCACTGCCCCAGTACCATGCCACTCTGCCTTGGAGCCAGCTCATTATGGACTGAAACCACCAAAAACTGTAAGCTAAATAAACTTTTTCTTTCCTAATTTTGGGTGTCAGATGTTTGTCTCAGCGACGAGAGAAAGGTAACCAAGACAAGATTTAATGCCAATACTCCTCAAACTCTTTAATGAAATTGAAAAGGAAGCAATTCTCCCTAACTCATTCTTGGAGGCAAGTATTACTCTGATACCAAAACCAGAGAAAGACCCAACCAAAAAGGACAACTATAGGCCAATCTCCCTAATGAACATCAATGCAAAAATTCTCAATAAAATACTAACAAACAGAATGCAGCAAATTAAGAAGATTATACACTATGACTCAGTGGGATTCATCCCAGGAATGCAGGGATGGTTCATCATATGTAAATCAATAAATGTAATACACCACATTGACAGAGCTAAAGACAAAAATCACATGATCATATCAATAGATGCAGAAAAAACTTTTGATAAAGTCAATACTCATTCATGATTTAAAAAAAAAACCCTACAGAAAATCAAAATCAAAATCAAAATAGATGTGTCTACCTCAATCTGATAAAAGCCATTTATGACAAACCAACAGTTAACATCATACTAAATGGACAAAAACTGAAAGTTTTCACTCTAAAATCAGAAGTAAGACAAGAATGTCCACTGTCACCATTCCTATCCAAAATAGTTCTGGAAACTTTAGCCAGAGCAATTATACAAGAGAGGGAAATAAAAGGAATAAGGATAGGAAAGAAAGAAGTTAAGATATCATTTGCAAATGACATGATACTCTGAGATGAACACACACTTGTCAGCTGAAGAAATACAAATGGCAAATAAATACATGAAGAAATGTTCAACAGCACTGGTCATTTGAAAAATGCAAATTAAAACAACACTGAGATTCCATCTCACTCCAGAAAGAATTGCTGCCATCAAGAAATCAACTAATAACAAATGTTGGCAGAGCTGTGGTGAAAAAGGAACCC
>RJWT010039850.1:0-12597 GCA_004365215.1 Cuniculus paca | reverse complement strand
TGGTGCTTCTATTCTTTGATTTGATTGGTTTAAGTCTGTTTTCTACTATTTGATGGCAATATGTGAGAAGATATGAACAGCTTTTTTGAAGAAAACAAAGGACATTAAGGTAGCCATTATTGATTTCTTATTGTCTGACTTCAAGGCCTGTAATGCTTTCACTCTTTTGTTTTCTCTCGTTTTATATTATTTTGTTTTGTTTGAGTTTATTGTGTATGAATGTATGAACAACGATTTCAAAGAAAACAAGAGACACTAAGTTAACTATAGTTAATCTCCTGTTATTATGCTTTGAAGACCTGTATTGCTTGCAGTGTTCTGTTCTGAAATGCTATGTTGTGTTTGACTCTATTGTGTTTTGTTTTGTTTTGTCTTGTCTTGTTTTGTTTTGTTTTGTTTTGTTCTATCTCTTTAAAATAAAAAAAGGGATTTATTTATTCAAGGATGAGCTTAATATTTTTAGAACTCACACATCTCAAACCAAGAATTAAAAAAATCTATCAATCTAAAAATTAATTTTGACTAACATTTAGAGAGAGTACAAGGAATTTTGTAAACAAACAGCATTGTAAAAATGTTAATTTCATGTATCTGCTTCTCTTTTGGGTTACTTTTTATACTGAATGAAAAGTGATTTTGAAAAGAAAATATTGTTTTAAAACTTAAAAGGAAAATTCATATTTAAAAGAACATTAAAAGTATCTGCATACCTGTACTTTGTTTTTAATAGCTTATTAATGTAGGCCTTAGAAAACAGATAAAACAAAATTTGAATTATTCTTCTTCTGTATGTATTATTTTTATTCTTACCATATTTTAGACATACCCAAGGAAGTATAGTGCTGTACAGAATGAATAAAAGCTGGAATGATAATTATACTATTTTCTATTATTGAACTCACAGTAAATGTCCACAGTATGTCAGTGAGCCATCTAGATTTTACTAATGATTATAGGAAGGTCAATAATGTTTGACCAAGAATTATGAAAGGAAATTCTAAATTTATTGTGCAGGAAGTCCTCTATTATGATTTATAGATTTATTTTTTGAGAGTTCCTATATACTTGCAAATTTCACTCTTTTTTTCTCTTGTTTTATATTTTTAAATTTTAATTTATTAGTACATGTGTATAGTACAAAATGTTTACTTTCCTTGTGGAAGTTGATACATCTGTAACCCCATCACTCTCAAAGTCATAAAATTTGCCTACCAGACTAAATTCACAGTCCCAAAGTATTTCTTAAACCCTTTTATTTTGGCTCTTTTCCAAATTTAAGTGAGACCTGAATGGTTCATATGAAGGATGTATTGTAGAACTTTTTCAGTAGGAAGGCTATATATATTCTTTGTAGTGTTCAATTTCATGAGGATTGGGAGTTGTTGGCATCTTTGTTTGTCATGTAATCAATCACTTGCCAACTATGAATTACATATCTTGTTTGTGTGTTTATATAAAAGAGAAATTATTTATTAAAACTTATATTCACAGTGAAAACTAGACTTGAGTACAATACTGCCAATTAGACAAAAACTGTAAATTTTCAAACATCTTGTAACCAAATTCATAAAATACTCTATGAATAAAGTGAAATCAAATGAACCATGAATGAATGGACGATCACATAAAGTAAGGGTCTAATTCATTCTCCAATCTTATATTTTTCAGAAAACACTGGTATTTTTATCAGATGTAGTTATACTAGGAAGATGATACAAAATTCACCCACATGACTCTGACCCATTTCATCCATGAGCATGATCTTCAGTTGCCTCCATTCACCTACAAAAGCCTTGAGATTATCTTCCTTTATAGCTGGGTAGATTTCCATCACATAAAATACCGTGTCTTTCTTATTTGTTCTGCAATTAATGGGCAGGCTACCCCTACTTTTTTCTGGCTCCCTGTCACATAGGGCATTGTTCTCTCTCCTTTGACTTTCAGTCTATGAATTTTCCTTCTAGTTAAATGTGTTTCTTGTATAAAGCATATTGATGGATCCTGTCTCCTGATCCACTATGCTTCTGTTTCTTTCTATTGGTGTATTGAGGCCATCTACATTAATAGTTATGGCCCTCTTGCACTGCATTGTCTCTGCCATGCTATTTTCCTGCCATTGGCTCTCTATTTTTCCTTTCCATTTAGTCAACTGCCTCCACTTGATGGTCCCCCTCTGCTGTTGTTTCTGAGATCATGGTCCCTTTTATCTCTCTCTAGAATGTCTTTTAGTATTCTTTCTAGGGTTGGTTTGTGGTCAAATTCCTTGAGCTGTTCTTTGTCTTGGAAGTATCTTGTTTCTCCATTAATTTTGGAAGAAAGTTTTGTAGGATACATCAGTCTGGGCTGGAAGTTGTTTTCCTTCAGGACTTGCAATACTTCATTCCAGCCTCTTCTTGACTTGATGGTTTGTGTTGAGAAGTCTGCCGTGATTCAGATGGGTTTTCCTTTATAAGTGATCTGTTTCTTTTCTCTAACAGCATTTAATATTCTGTTCTTGTGTTGAATTTCTGGGATCTTGATTATTATATGTTTGGGTGTAGATTCGCTTTGGTTATGGCTAGCTGGAGTTCTATATGCCTCACTTATTTGAATGTCACTTCCTTTTCCCATGCTTGGGAAGTTCTCTGAAATTATTTCTGTAAATAGAGTCCAGATGTCATGTGTCTTGACCCCTGCTTTTTCATTCACATTTTTAATTCTTATGTTTCTTTGAGTTCTCTGGCAGTCATTGAATTGTTACTTCCTGAGTCCCTGTTATTTTTAAGAGATCTTTTGTTTCATGATCACAAGCTGCAAACCTGTCTTCAAGGTTTGAAAGTCTATCTTCAATTTCTTTCAAATGGTTTTTCCAGCTTTCAATGGAGTTTTTAATTTCCTGGATATCTCTTTGAATCTGTTTCATGCATTCTAAATCTCTCTTATACTGTACATTCATGGTTTCCCTCATTTTTCAATGCTCCTCTATTTTTTAATCTATGTTTTCTTTAGAGGTTCTTAGCAATTCTTTTATTATGTTTTTCATTTCTTCTTTTACCTGGGGTAGTATTTCTGTTCTAATTTCTTTTATAGCTTTATGAAGCTGTTTCTTTACTTCAGTTGACATCACTTCAGGGATTTCAGATGTGTGACTCTCAATCTCTTCTGTGTTTACCTCTCCTGGACTTGCACTGCTTGGGTTAGATGCCAGAGATTACCTTTTCCTTGTTCGTCTTGACATATTCCTGGTTCCTTCCATACATGTGGGTAATGGGGTCCCAGGCACTTCTGGCATTGGCTACAATTTCTCTGAGGCAAGACTGTGGTTTTTCTAGCCTTTGCTGGCTATGGGTATCTGATGATGGGCACCTGTGCTTCTGAACTGAGCTGGATACCCACCCACAAGGGCCATGGGAGTTTTCATGGGAGTGAAGCAAACCATGGCCTACAGACCTAAGCTGGTCAGGAACCTATACGCAATGTTCTCTGGAGTATGTGCAGGAGCAGTACTCAATCCAAGCAACTTCCAAGGGTCTGCACCCAACCTGGAGCTGCTGGAAGCAGTCCTATCCCCGGGTTTATCCTGCCATTCTCCAGAACAGCTCCTGACCAATTGTTCTCTCCTGCAGTAGGACTGAGTCTTCTGCACTCACTGCCAGCCAGTGCAGACCTCGGTCTGCTGCTCTCCTCCACCACTGTGCCTCTCTGCAGAGACCTCTGGGTTCACCAGTCGCCACTGTGACCGAGCATCCCAGGGCTCCAACAGCTCCTCTCACAGGGTGAGTCCAGCTCTAGGCTAAGGCACCACCAGCTACCACCTTCTTCTTCAATTTTTTCTTTTTACTCTCTCTGTGGGTTTCAGTTCACATTTTAGATTCTTCCTGGGTTCAAGGGGCCAACTTCCTTCCTTCTTGTCCACTCCATGATGCTATATTCCTGCATCTGAACTGTTTTACTCCAAGAGTCTGTTTACTCTGCTGCTTAATGTTCTGCCAGCTTCCTGGAAGTCACCCAGAACAAATTTTAAAATTTCATTAAAAGTGAATTAAATTAGAGTATATGTTGGGTGTTTGTGTTGTACCATACTAGAAATGATTCTTTTTTTTTTTTTTTGGCAGCACTGGGAATTGAACTCATGACCTCGCACTTGCCAGGTAGGCACTTAGGCTGCTGAGCTAGGTCCCTGGCTCTTGTCTTTTTGAGACAGGGTCTTACTATGCCCGTCAGGCTGGCCTTGAGCTCACTTTGTAGCCCAGGCTGGTTTCAAACTCACAACAATCCTCCTGTCTCAGCCTCCCGAGTGCTTAGAAATGATTCTTTTAATCTTTTTTTTTTAGAACTTATCTCTATAGGTAAAATATTTTGAAGAAGGATAAAATATGTAGTAAGTTTCTTAAAGAATATTAAACCATATGTCTTTGGGCATCCTATTTAAACTTTAATACAGTAAGCATTTGCATATTTAAATTCAAATTTTCATTTATAATAAAAATGACTATTATTCAGAGAAAATGGAATAATTAATGTGTATAACACTTGGGATAGTGTCTCATGATGTAAATATTGACAAAGAATTTGCTTATCATTAGAAAAATATTTCTATGATTAAGAATATAACCTTCAGAGACAGAAAATCCATCAGATTAGTGACCTTTTAAGACCTTCCTCACTTCTGATGTATTATTCCTTGCTCTCATTTTACTTTTTCCATTTCTATTTTTCATCAGAGTATTATTTCTGCACAATATATTCACCCATGTAAAGAGTAATTATGATGAGTCTGGGCAAAACATTAACTCATGAAACCACTATCTATAATCAATATAGCTAATATTTTTACTATGCTAACAGTTTCACTTGTTACTATGTAGTTCATCACTACCATCATGAACTCAAGTTATACCTAGTGATTTCTGTCACTGCAATTGGTACCTTTTTTTTGCTATGATTGTATATAAATGAGTTAATGAACTGCATGAGCCTTAAGTTTTGTATACTTTTTAAAATAATCATCTATAGTGGCACATGCCTGTTATTTCAGCACTCAGAAGGTGGAAGCTGGAGGATCATAGCAAGTTCAAGGCTAACCTGGGCAACATAGTGAGACTCTGTTGCAAACAAAATAAAACAAAACAAAACACAAAAAAATCTATAGTTTTGCATATATCAGCAGTTTCTTCCTTTTTCTTACTGAATATTTTCCTTTAGAAATATTCATAATTTATTAATTTACCTGTATGTGGAAATTTTGGTAGTTATAAAATTTTATTTCCTATGAATAAGCTTCCTATGAATATTTAAATATTAGTTATTGATGGTATGTATATTTTTATATCTATTTAGTAAGTACTTATGAGTAGCCTGTCTGGGTCTTCTGATAAACACATATTTAACTTTTTCTATGTTTTTATATCTATTTAGTAAGTACTTATGAGCAGCCTGTCTGGGTCTTCTAATAAACACATATTTCACTTTTTGTATGTTTTTATATCTATTTAGTAAGTACTTATGAGCAGCCTGTCTGGGTCTTCTAATAAACACATATTTCACTTTTTGTATGTTTTTATATCTATTTAGTAAGTACTTATGAGTAGCATGTCTGGGTCTTCTAATAAACACATATTTAATTTTTAAAAAACTGTTATAATATTTTCCAAAGTAGTCCTGATGTTGTACACTTCCATTAGCAATTCATGAGAGTTTCAGTTTCTACACTGCCTACTAAACATTTGTCATGGTTCAGTCTTTTCACTTTTAGCCAATCTAAAGAGCATAAAATGAAATCTTGAGGTTTTAATATGCTCATATCTGATGATTAATGATTGTGCATATTTTTAAGTGCTTCTTGCCCATTTAAGTATCCTTATTTGTAAAATTTTTGTTGTTTTTTATTTGTATTTGTCTTCTGTTTTTTATTTTCCTTGATTAGGTATGTTAGGAATGATATTGTTCAGTTATAAGAGATTTTCATCTTTGACATTTTGAAAATTGTTTTTCAAAGTATCTGCACCATCCTTTATTCAGTACAGTAATGTACATGGATTCCAGCTTATCCATATCCTTACCAATATTCTTCATTGTCTTTCTCATTCTCTGTAGCTATGCTAGCAGGAATGAAATGATATTTCACTGAAATAATTTTCATTTCTCTGATGACAAGTACATTCTGCAATTCTTCCTGTGTCTATTGCCATTTGTATAGCTTCTTTGGGGAAATGTCAATTACTTTCACTCTTTTTAAAAATTAAATTCTTATCATTGAGTAAATTTACAAATTCTGGGTACTAGTCCTGCGAGTATATGTGCTTTTCTTATCTATTAATGGTCTTTTTCGTGTCTTTGTAATGCCAATAAATTTGAATTTTGATAAGGCCCAATATATATTATTTATAAATTGAATTCTTCATGTTTTAACTAATAAATAATTCTGTAATTAAAGGTCTCAAACATTCTTTCCTGTGCTTTCTTTTAAATGCTGATTTGTTTTAAATCTTACAATTTAGCCTATGGATAATTGTGAGTTTGTGTGTTGTAAGTACGTGTGTGGATTATTTGAAATGAGGTCTAAATTGGGAAAAGGTAAAGGGATTAAAATTATCAAGATAGGTTAATATATGCACAAATTCTCCATGTGAATGTAACTATTATGTAGTATAAATGTACACTAAAAAGATAAAATTAATTTTTACATGTGTGTATTGAATTTCCACTTCATAATCTGGCACCATTGTTAAGCATCAATTGAGTAAACATATAAAATTTATTTTTGAACTTTCCAATTTTCTCCATTCACTTTTATGCTAGCATTGTAGTGTCTTAGTAAATGTAGCTTTAAAGCAGATACTAATACTGGAAAGTATTTATTTTTATACTTTACTCTTTTTTTTTGCAGCACCAGGGATTGAACTCAGACCTCATGCTTGTCAGGCAGGTGCTTAAACCACTGAGCTAGACTCCCGGCCCTTGTTTTCCTGAGACAGGGTCTCACTATGCCATTCAAGCTGACCTTGAGCTCATTTTGTAGGCCAGGCTTGTCTCGAACTCACAACAATCCTCCTGTCTCAGCCTCTGTAGTGCTGGGATTACAGGCGTGAGCCACCATGCCCGGCTTACTTTTACTTTTTAAAACTGCTGTGACAGTGTCAAAACTACTATAAACTTTGTACTTCCATATTTTTGATCTTCCAGTCTATTTCTGGAAAAAATAATCTGCTAGAGTTTTTATAGACATGGAATAAATCAGTATTTAATTTGTGAGTAAATGACATCTTAATTGAATTAACTCCTCTAATCTAGAACACAGAATTTCTTTCTATTTTTTGATTAATTTTTTAAAAAAATTTTATTTTTGGTACTGGGGATCGGACTCACAGCCTCACACTTGCCAAGCAGGAGCTTAGGCTGCTGAGCTAAATCCCCAGCCCTTCTTTCTATTTATTTACAACTTCTTTAATTTCTTTCTGCAAAGTTTAAAAATTCAGAGTTCAAGTATTCTTTTCTGTTAAATTTATTCTTAAGCTGGTTTATTATTTTTGGTGATTTTGAAGATGAAATTATATTTTTATTACCATGTTTGCAGTACATAATGTTTACACTTATGTGTGAAGTCAGTACCTGTACATAACTTCTGAATTCTTTTCTTCATCCCCTCTTCCTCCATTCTCCTCTTGCCTCTTTGTCACTTGATCCTTTTCCCCTCTGAGAAAGATCTATCTCCCTACTTCCTAATATATGTCTTATTTCGCTCATCATTTGTAACTTGTGTTTCTTATACAGAAGAAAAACCATGCAATATTTAAACTTGTGTGTCTTATTTTTTCACTTAAAAGTGTCTCACGGTACATCGATTTTTCTACAAATGACCCAAATTTAACTTTTTTATGATAGTAGCACTCCACTGTGTGTAAATTTCATGCTTTCTTTATCCATTCATCTGTTGATGCACATGTAGGCTGTTTATTAATTATAATTTTGAATTTCAATTGGTTTATTTAGCTCATATATTGTGGAAGTTTCAGTCTGTAATCAGCTGGCTCCAAAGAAGAGTGGCATAGTACAGGGGCAACACTTCAAGGATGCAGAAGACAGCAAAAGCACCAAGAGCATCAGTTGGGAAAAGCAAATCTCTCTTCCTCTCTTCCTCTCTTATGTTGTAAATCAGATTGCCCCACCCGTAGGGCAAGTGTAGCACTCACACCTTCTGTGTGCCCTCCTCCTGCATAGGATGAGGTTGTTTACAAAGAAAGAACCCTGGTCCCTGATGAGTTTAGTTAAACTTCTAAAAAATTCTCAAGTTGACACAGTGTATCAACCATTACAGAGTGCTAAACAAATCTTGCATCCCTGGGAAAAAGCCTACCTGCATTTGTTCATAGTGAGTAGTGCTTTTCATGTCTAGTTGGATTTGATTGGCAAATTCAAGCAAAATTTTGTTGGTGATTATGCATCTATATTCACAGAAATCTTCGTTTGTAGCTTACTTCTATTTTCTTGAGGTATCTTTATCTGATTGTGGTACATGACCTAAAAATCTGAGAAGTGTTTCTTGCTTATGTTTTTTGGAGAATAGATATATGTATTTTCTATTTAACGAAACTACTAAAGTCATCTGTGCCTGAGTTTTAGTATAAACTCATTTTTATAATTTTAGGCCTATTCATATTTTATATTTCTCCTGCAGTCAATTTTTGTGGCCATGACACATTAGAAGTTTGTTGTTTAATGCAAGTTACTTAATTTTAGTAAAATATTTTGCTTAAAGTTTCTTATATTGTGAATATGCATCATTTAAAATGATTAGCACTACATGTTCCCATTGGTCTGCATTTTTTTGTTTCTTATCACTTTTATTTCCACTCTAAACTAATCATTCCCTGTCTTCTGTTTGTCATCAATTTTATTGTCCTTACTTTTCTAGATTTTAAAAATGTTTTTAAATAATTTATTTAAAATATATTCCTTTTATAATATAAGCTTTTAAATGCCAATTTAGGTGCAGCATATAAATTTTGGTATGCTATCTTTTTGTTTCTGTTCAGAAAACATATTTTCTCATTGTGCTTATAAGCTTCTTTTGGTTCATGGGAATTTAGGCATGTTATATTATCTAAAGGTAAATTTTAAAAGTTAAAATTGTTTAAATTTTAAATATCTGTGCATGACTTTTTTTTCTTTGTACTGGGAATCAAACTTAGGATGTAGCATTTTCCAGGCAAATATTGCCTCACTGGCCCTATTGTCTTCTAACAGAGATTTGCAGTTTAACTCTATTGTGGTCAAAGAACATATTTTCTATGCTTTCATTCTTCTTCAATTTGTGAATACTTTATGTCTCAGTGTATCCTTACAGTATTCTATCTTGCAAACTATTCCATGTACATAGGACAACATTTCTATACATGCTGATCTCTGAGGCTGAAAGAAGTCATCCTAGAATTTTTCATTCTGTCTGTTCACTCTGTAAACCCAGAGTGTTTGTGGGATTAGTGAAATTGCCAAAGAATTCTTCATACAAGATCATGAATCAGAGTTTAGTTTTATAAAATTTATAAATAAAATTGAGAGAAGTATTAATACATTTCTGTTTTATCTCATCATTGTGACATATCTGAAACAAAAATTGGAAAAAATTTCTATCTGAAATAATATTTGATTTTCTTAAAAGGTGATTTCTGAATGACTTTGAATGATTTCACATCTAGAGTGAACAAATTTTATGCATTCAATGAGCTAAAGAATGCCTGCCCAAATTTTATGTCTAAATGTCTATGAATCAAAATGGAATTTATCTATGTAGATTAATATTTTACTCAGGTTTAGACTAAGAACTTAGCCAAAATAAATTTAAACATGTTCATCACCTAGAAAAATGTATAATAATTTCATGCAATATTCTATGGAAGTTAGTGATTTCCTGAGTTCAAAACCAACCTTACTTCCTGCAAGACATGCAGTAGTAATAAACATAAGTCGTTTATGTTGCATTTCTATACAATGAAGTACTATTTGGCCACAAATAAGGATAAACTTAAGTCATTTAGTCATTTATAGGGAAATGGATGCACCTTGAGACCATAATCTTAAGTGAAATAAGTTGGACACGTGTTTAAATATATTAAACTATACCTATGGCTTAACAATACTGACAAAGCTGTTGGCTCATACAATTCTCACAATCATAGGGAAATAGGATATTATTACAAATAAAGAATTTGGAACTGGAAAGATTTGTTTGCAAACAGAGTTTGTGTAGAATGATCACGGTGCTTTGATTGGACTTTCTGACATATTTGTAAAATGAGTATAATACGTATGATGTCATGCTATTCTCAGAATTAAAGTAATTTTATGTATAAAATGTTTAGATTATGTTAGGTTCATAGTAATCTATTGCTACTTAAAAGGAAATATGGAATTTGTGGTTGAAGTGTTCATTCAATGATCAAAGAACCTAATTTTCATATGGATAGTGGATAGCAGGAATAGAACTGGACTGGAAATTTCTAATGAGAATTTTGTAAATTTATCTATCACTAATGTAAGACTCAACCTTTAAATGTAAAAGATGAATGCGAAAAAATGGATTCCTCCTTACAGATGAAACTTATAAAAGAACTAATATGACTTCATCATATTCCAAATAAACTCAGAAAACATTACTAATTAAATTCAGACTTAACAGAGACTCTTATAACCAAGGAAAATACATCTAATTTAGATAAAGGAACCTCACATTAGATTGCAAACCAAGATGAAATCCACAGAGAAAAATGCAAAAAAAAGGCCATATTTAATTTATGACTCAAACATTCTTATGATAGGTCTATCACATGGCCCTTATTGAGTGGAATATTAAAAATCAAAGCAGTAGGAACAATTTGCTTGTTGAAAGTCACTTTCAAGTAGTCTTTGTTGATTAGTGTGATATATTGTTGCAAATGTGAGAATTTTATGAATTTCGGGAGAAAAAATTTTGTAAAGCTGCTTATTTTCAAAATTTTTGTGGAACTTTATGAAAATTTCCATTTCTCTTCTGCAGAGTGAGAGTACAGAGACAGTAATTGCTGCTGTGAGTTACAGATAAAATCCTGTACAATACTAATGCAGTCTTTTCTTCTGTTCTGCAGATCTTCAATACAAGAATAACAATGTTTCTTTAGGGAAGACATCAGTAATTGTTTCTTATTGGGTAAAATGATACTATACCTATGTCTACCACATGTTATAAATAAAATATAAACATGATAGTTAATTTTATATACAACTTGGGGATGTGTTATTTAGAAGATTATGCAAAGGTTACCTAATTTAGAATTCACTCACTTTTTATTCTTAAAAATTACATTTTAAAGTAGAATATATACAAATGAAAAAAATTTAAGTGATTTCTGTACTAATATAACCATAATATGTGTCATTGATTGTCTAGTAGTGACATAGCAAGTAGGCACTGAGTTAGGACATAATTCTAATGGTTATTTCTCATTGTAATAGTCTAGGAGTTCATTGCTACATATTGAAAATTGTATAATTATTATAATTTTCTTTGTCACTATATGTAAATGTTGAATGATGAGTTGAGGAATTTATTCTCAAAGGGAAGCTAAACACACAGTTGTTAAAACATGAACAAGCTTCAAATCATCTCACTTTAATAGTGAATTTTCACATGTAACTTTTGCTATTTCATTAAAAGAAAATACTTAATTATTTGAATGAAACTGTTCTACTTTAATTTAATATTTGTTGTATACTGAAGAGAATTTGAATCTTTGTACAAAGTATTTTCAAATATCAAATTTCCAGACAATACAAACATTAATTTTCTTCATAGTTCTCATCCAGATGATGTCACGGGTGCAGTAGTGAAAATGACTTTCTACAGAATCGTGCTATTGGAGTTCAAATCTATTTTTATGCCTTTATAAGCCTGAGTAAAACTTCAAATATAGGAAGATGGATAGTTCTTTATATATACAGTGATTTGATAGGAGGCAACCAGTATAGTTCAACTTATTTCAAAAATAGGTGGTCAAGGACAATTTTCAAGAGAAATTTTTTGTGTAAATCCTCAACCATTAATTGTATAAATTGAATCATTATCTACAGAGAAGGAGAACTGCTAATGGGTGAAGTCATATGCATGTGCGGGTGGAGAAACAGGCAACAAAAGAAAGAAATAGGTAAATAAGATAACTTCAAAATTAAAAGCTTATGTATATCAAAAGACTCACTCAAAAAAAGGAAAGAGCAAACTGTGGAATGGAAGAAAACATTTGCAAAATATGTAACTGATAAGAAATTAATATCCAGAATATGCAAAGAATTTCTTTAACAATAAAAAACAAATAACAATTAAAAATGTGCAAAGGACTTTAGACATTTTTCTGGAAAAATGTGAAATGCTTAAGAAGCATAAGAAAAGATATTCAACATTATAAATGATCAGGGAAAGGCAAATTGAAGTCACAATGAGTCTAGTCTTAGTAGTACACACATTTAATTCTAGTTTTCAGGACACTGGTGCAGAAGGATGGAAAGTTCCATGCTTTCCTGGGCTCCATAGAAAGACTTTTGTTGGGGTCAGTGGAGAGAAGAGGGAGAGAGAAAAAGAGAGACCCC
>RJWT010039849.1:0-12587 GCA_004365215.1 Cuniculus paca | reverse complement strand
AGGGTTTCTAAACAAGATAATTGGACATCCTCGATGGCTGCAATTATATATCTTGTTATCTTTAAAATAGCTATCCATGCCATCAAGTATAATAAAATCAAACAAATCAAGATAAAACGAAACTAACCAGGACAATGAAGACAATATGAGTTTCAAATCATGATAATAGATTAACAGTGGTCATTTCCTTCCCTTTTTAGATAATTCCTCCCCTTTGACTTTCCCAATATGTATTGTGCATTTTGAATCCCACTAACTCCTTTAGTTTGTTATACTAGGGAGACAGCACGAAATTCACCCATGTGACTCTGAACCATTTCATCCATGAGCATGATCTCAAGTTGCCTCCATCCAACTACAAGAGCCTTGAGGTTATCTTCCTTTATAGCTGAGTAGGTTTCCACCACATAAAATACCATGTCTTTCTTATCCATTCTGCAGTTGATGGGCAGGCTACCCTTACTTTTTTTCTGGCTCCCTGTCACATAGGGCATTGTTCTCTGTCCTTTGACTTTCAGTCTATGCATTTTCTTTCTAGTTAAATGTGTTTCTTGTATAGAGCATATTGATGGATCCTGTCTCCTGATCCATTCTGCCTGTGTTTCTTTCTATTGGTGCCTTAAGGCCCTCTTGCACTGCATTGTCTCTGCCATGCTATTTTCCTGCCATTGGCTCCCTATTTTTCCTCTCCATTCAATCAACTGGCCCCACTTGATGGTCCCCCTCTGCTGTTGTTCCTGGAACTGTGGTCCTTTTTTTCTCTCTCTAGAATGTTGTTTAGTATTCTTTGTAGGGTTGGTTTGGTGGTCATGAATTCCTTGAGCTGTTCTTTGCCATGGAAGTATCTTGTTTCTCCATTAATTTTGAAAGAAAGTTTTGCAGGGTACATTAGTCTGGGTTGGAAGTTGTTTTCTTTCAGGACTTGCAATACTTCCCTCCAGCCTCTTCTTGACTTCATGGTTTGTATTGAGAAGTCTGCCATGATTCTGATGGGTTTTCCTTTATAGGTGATCTGTTTCTTTTCTCTAACAGCTTTTAATATTCTTCCAGCATCATTTATTAAAGAGGCTATCTTTCTTCCAGTGTATGTGTTTGTCACATTTGTCAAAGAAAAGGCAGCTTACTGTGTCTGGAGTTGTTTCTGCATCTTCTAATCTGTACCACTGATCTTTGGGTCTGTTGTTTTGTCAGTACCACACTGTTTTTATCATAGTAGCTTTATACTATAATTTCAAGTCAGGGATTGTGATGCCCCCTCTCTTGTCTTTGCTGCCCAGTATTGCCTTTGCTGCCCCGTATTGCCTTTGTATTCTAGGTCTTTTCTGTTCCAGATGAATTTTAGAATTGTTTTCTCTAACTCTGTGAGATATGTGAGATTGATTGGAATTACATTGAATCTGTATAACAGTTTTGGAAGTAGCTAGAAATCTTTTCATAAAGTACACTAATTTGTTTAAGAACCTCAAATGTTTGAATGTTTGTTTTCTTTTCTTTTAAAAGAAACCAGCTGCTTAAAGGCATGCATTTGAAAAGAATGAAGTTGGTTCTGTGTGTTTTGGTTCACTTCAGTGATGCAGGTTGGAATCTAAAATAGACCTAATTAGGGTTTGTAGCACATAAAAGCATTTTTCTGAATGTGGCTCCCTAATGAGAGCCTCATTCTCTGGTTTGAACTTGGATCCCTGGTGTGAACCCGGCTTCCTGGTGAGAACCGGGCCCCTTGGTTAGAATCTGGCTTCCTAATGTGAAGCTGGCTTCCTAGTGTGAACCTGTCTTCCTAGTGTGAAGCTAGCTTCCTGACAGGAACTGGCTAACTAGTGCACAATAGGTGGTCAGGAAACGTTTGCTGTAGGAAAAATGAATGAATGGTACCAGCCTGTAGTTTTAGTTAGTTAGGTAGTCAGTCAGTTAGTTTTTTGGAACCGGGAACTGAACTCAGACCTTGCACTTGCCTGGCAGGCACCGTGCCACTGAGCTATACCCCAGGCCCCAGACTGTAGTTTTATTGGCTAAAATTTGCAGAAGATGCTCACTTTAGAGACACGTAGAGGTATTGCCTAAGTTACAAACCCCTGTATCACAAATATTCTTGTATATTGCTATGAACAGCAGGTTAACACCAAGCCAGGGGAGTAGCTGCCAAAGAGAATGCTCTCTTTGGACCACAGGAAAGGGAATATCCCCTCAATTGCTTTGCTTAATTCTGATTTTAGAAAACAGCTTTATTGAGTTATAATTCACATACTGTACAATTCATCCATTTAAATTGTGCAATTTAATATTTTTAGTATGCACACAGATATGCAGCCGTCATCATAACTGAATTCTAGAATACTCCCCCAAATAAATTCACACCTGTTACCATCCTCTCCCACAATCCACAGCCCTAGGCACCCATTAATCTACTGTCTGTCTCTGTAGACTTGCCTATTCTGCACATTTCATATAAATGGAATCATAGATTATGTGAGCTTTTGCAACTGGCTTCTTTCCTTTGGCATAATGTTTTCAAGGTCCACCCATGTTGTGGCATGTATCAGGACTATTTCTGTTTATTGCCTAATAATATTCTACTGTATGGATATATTGCATTTTATTTATCTGTTCACCAGTTTCTTTGCTTACCTATTGCTGGAAGGTTGTTATATGGTGAAGTTGTGATTCCCTACTCACCACCCCCAGTCACCATGATCCTTTCTAATTACAGAGAGTAACTCAGGTGTCTCTCATGTCATTGTACTCTGTCCTTGCTGCATTAGAGAGAATCTTCTATTCTTGAGGGTAGTTACACTTCCAGGATAGCACCTGATCTCACTAAATTCAAAGTAGAGTCCCTCAAGTGAAGGGAGAACCACAGAAGGCAGTGCCAAGAAGGATATGTAAAATCATTTCACAGTGTTAAATAAGCTTCCCTGGGAGCTAGCCTGGGAACCCTACCACTATAACTTTGTGTTCATAGGAAAGCAAAATACAGATTCTAAACAATTATATCAAGATGAGGTGGGTGTATTGTTGCAGCCCTACAATCACAGCACTCTAGGAGGCTGAGGCAAAAGGATCAAAAGTTCAAAGCAACCTAGGCAACTTGGAAAATTCTTTCTCAAATTTTTTTAAATTTTTTAAGTGATTAAAGGTGTAGCTTAACGTAATACCCTAGATTCAATGCCCACTTCTGGAAAAAAAAAATGGATAGATAGATAATCAGTGAAAGCTATGTTTTTTTCCTGCACAATGTACATATTTCAGAATCCAAATAAAATGTGTTTGGTCCAAAACATTTTAATGCCAGACTCTTCATTATGCACACTCTCGCAATTTTACAAAGTCAAATCTGAAAGGAGTGAATTTCTTCTAGCATCTTAAACAACTTTATTTTTTCAGTGCCAGGTAAGAGCAGGATTTAGAAGCCTAAAATCCTTATGCAAAGATTCATCAGCCAGGTTTCTCCTTATTTGAAGATCAATTGAAGAAAAACTCAAATAGTCAGGTCAGTCAGGAAAGAAAAAAATAAGCATACTGGTTTCTGGTCCTCGGAGATTTTATCATTTTTGTTTGGGGTAAAAATGTTTCTCAATGCTGCTTCTAGCAACCCGATCATTTGCTGGCTTTTTATGTGATACCAATAGGTATTTGAACATTTATGAGCACTGCAAAATAGCAGAGTTGGCTCTCGGGTGTAGGAATTGGAGACAGAGCCAGTAGAAGGGATTCTAATTCTCTTGTTTCCTCCATTCACTGCCCTGTGTTTCCGTTTCCTCCTCTATGAACAGGAGACAGCAGTGTCACAGAGTTGTAAAGATTCGAGGTGGTGCAGATGTAACAGGTTGAGAGTGGAGCTGACTCCTAGGTAGACAAGAATATATAGGAAGTTGTTACGTATTGCTTCAAAGGCATTAAGCCTATTACTTCATAAGGTCATGGTGAAGATTAAATGAAGGAAGATGTGTAATAATGTGTGCAAAGTACTTGGCATCTGGGGTGTGCTACCTGCCTCTCTGCTTCTCCTCTCTGGGTGCTAGTAGCTAGCTCGTGGCAGATTTCCTGTGCCGGGAAGCCATCGACTACTCAGAATATGGAGCATTTCCCATCTGCTTATGGCTGTTCTGAAAAAAGTGACATTCTAAGCTTCATCAGGCCCTGGAGTTTTTAAGTAATTGAAGCGCTAAGAGTCTGAAGTGATTCACCCTGTGCTGTTTATTCTGGTCTCGTTCGCACAAAAGAAAGGAAAATCACCAGCTCTAACCACCCACCGCAAAATGTTAAAGATTAGAATAGCTGGAGAATATACCAAAAATAATTCCTTGGGCCCGGCTTGGCTCTTCCTTACATGGGTGGAGTTGGAAAATATGCATAGCAGATCCTGAATCATCAAATACAGTAGCTCCCTGGTATCACTGTGTCCCCAAAGACAGGGACGAGGTGGGGGGAGGGAGAAAGGGAGGGATGATGAGAGGTTCCCTGAGCACCAGATTCCATTTACAGCCCATGCTGGAGACAAGTGGGAGAATGGGTTTTTTAATCCTGGCATTGACTGAACACCTACTGTATGTGCAGCATACAGGCAGACATGATGGAGAGATGAAGTGATGCCCTCCCTTCATCCTCCTGCAGGCAATGCTCAACTAATAATAATGTGAGCGCTCACATAGTGAGTATCTATGTTTACCAGGTGCAGTGGTTGGCATATCCTATTCTGAGTCGTTAATACAGCCCTTCAAGGTATGAATTGTTCTCTACCTTTTATGGAAGGGCAAGCAGAGATCATTTACCCAACAGACTTTGAACCTCATTGCGCCAGGCACCAGGCTGGACTTGAGAATGCATAGAACAGAACGAGCTGAGTGGTGCCATCAGATGACTTTCCAAGGTCACAGAGCCAGCAGTGGGGGAGCAGACATGCAAGGTGGCTCACATGTCCACCCCAGACCTGTGCTGCACTATGGCCTCAGGGAAGCCACCTTCTGCCCAGCCCCAGCCAGGCTCCTGCTGCAGTGCAGCAGGGCTGACTGAGAACATGGCCCAGGGTTCTGCGCCAGAGTCAACAGCATGGCTAATTTATTATAAGTAAAAACATTTAAAAGCATGAATTGCACTATATAGCAAAGAAGACTGTCTTTATCAGAGATTTCACTGCAGAAATGGCCATACTGTACAGGAGTATCACAGAACAGGGTTACCCCAGGGCATTTCTGTGCACCAGGTGTCATGCCAGACCTAGAGGGGGACACTGCTACTCAGCACAGCCTTGAGCCAAAGAGTGAGCCTCACAGCTCTGAAAGTTTCTGTAGGAGGAAAAAAAGTAGCAGGCATTGAGTGCTTATTATGTGCTGGGTGCTTTACCTGCATCATCTCACTTAATCATCTACAACAATACTACAAGGCAATACCATTATCCTTGATGCACAGAGGAGAAATCTGAGGTTCAAACCTGGATCCAGATTCAACTCTGTCTGGAATTAGAGTCTGAACTCTTCCGTATCAAACTGTCAGTTCCTTTCTTTGGTTCCAGAGTGCTCTGGGGAAGTGGAGGACACACTGTTTGAATGTGTTCCATACAGCATAAAGGAAAGATCAAGCATGCAGGAGCCAAGGTCCCAGGTTGTGGTCTGGTTGGATCATCATGATGTGAAGCAGGCTGCTCAATCATACTGAACCTCATCTGTAAAATGGGAGTGTATGGGCATATGCATCTCACAAGTACATAAAAGCAAATATCAGAATCTTGATTCTCATCATTCTTCTTTTTGAGGGAAGGTCACCTGCCTTGTTTATAAGAGAGCATTCCAGAAACCACTGAACTTATGTAACCCACTCACTTTCCACTCCTCATACCCCTTCTTGGTTTGGGATAAATATCCTTCAAAAGGAAATGCCTCTGGGAAATGGTGCCTGTTGCTGTCCAAGAGCAGGGGTGCCCAATGAGCCAAGCCACAGCCTTGACATTGCTTTCCTAGGCAGAGCCGCTGAGTGCTGACCAAGGCCCTTCCAGAAAGGAACTGGCTCCTTGATCTTCACTATTACTCCAGGATAAACTATGGGCATTTTGTCTGTGAACGTGGCACTTATGTTTTATTATATAGCCTGAAGGCGGTGTCTAAATTATATTTGGTTCAATAAAATTACCTTTTTATTTGCCCTGCAAAAACACATAAATTAGAAATTACAAACATCCTGACAGTCAACCCAGTTACCCAAGCTACTAACCTTGTTGTTCCTCCTTCTCCCTAACTCTCCACATCCAGTTGATTTGCAAGACTTATAGATATTGATTTCTCACCTAAAGCTCCCTCTTGTCTATTCAGCCCTCTCCATCCCCACTGCCACCCTTTCAGTGTTTCTCACCTCTGTTACTGCAGTAACCCCCTGACTGGTCTTGACACCCCCACCCATGCAGTCAGTTGAGCCACCCTCCAGCTAATGCTCACTCTGCCAGAAGAGGGGTCTTCATTTTTTTTTAAAAAACCTCCAAATAGAATCAACTTCCAAAGCAAGACTCCTACAACCCTTTGTGATCCCAACCATTCCCCACTCATTTCTTTTCTCCCCAAGAACAGTATCTTTGGGCCAGGGAAGACTTTGGGGTGGCTTTTTGGACTCAGCATTGCTTCCAGTGGCTTCTCTTTGAGTCTTTGCAAATGCTGTGTTGAGTGCCTTTCTGTTCCTTCCTGGCCTAGCACCTTCTTATCATGTAAGACATCCCATGTAGAATGAGCCTCTTCCGTGCCCTCTCCACAGCCAACCTGTGCTCACTGGTCCTGAAGGTCACTTTCCAGATTGTACACTATTTGCAAACTATCCTGCACCTCTGCATCCATAGATCAGTCTATTGCAGGAAACAAATGTCCACTCTTACAGTATCTTTGATGTTTTCCTCTTCTGATGACTTTAGAGTTTATGCAGAGACATAACAACATATTTAATCTCAGAAGCTGAGGACAGAGAAACTGAAACTGCTTCCAGCCAGTGATCCATCAGAAGGGAAGGTCTCATGTTTGCAATGGTCATGGTAGTCAATGAGAAAATAGAAATAACTTTCAGAACTTCAGTGAATATTTGACTTTTAAGCCTTTAGATAAAATGCTATACACCTATGTATATTCAAAAGGACATTTTTTTTCTCTAAAGCACCATGAAACTTACATATACATTAAAAACATTTGGGAAAATATATTCAAAAATTACCCATAGTTCAACCCCAAACTAATCACTAATATGTTGTTTTAATTCCTTTCAGTCTTTTAAAGCTTTTGTTGGGACTTTTTTTCTTTACATTTTGGTTTCAGTTTAAGGTTATTCTCCATGTATCATTTTGCAGACCACTTTTTCCCTTATAATGTAAGCATTTTCATAGTATTATAGACACATCATTCAATGACTACATAAAACTCTCTGGTGCGGGTACTCCATAAATTGTATCTCATTGCCCTACTTACTTCTATAATTTCTTTATGCTGAAGAGTGCTAACATGCATAATCTCAAGACTTTGTTAGGATGAATTCCCAGTAACAGAATTACTGAGTCAAAGGGTAGGAACATTTCTTAAGGCTCTTCATATATACCATCTGTTTTCCAATCAATTACTTCAATTTACACTCTCCCTAGAAGTGTAGGAGAATTCCCATTTTACCACACCTTTCCCCACATCCAATCATTATTTCAAAGTATCTGTTTCTGTTTTGATGGTGAGAAAGAAATCATTTCACTGTTTTGTCTGTATTCTTTGGATGCAGAAGGAGACAGCATTTTCCATATGTTTACTTACTAGAGGTATTTCCTCACTTGTGGATTGTAATAGAACTTCATCTTCATGTACAGGGAAGCACCTAAATAGAGAAAGAAAGCAAGAGCTAAATGTAGGAACTCAGTCCATATCTTAATTTTTTTTCTTTTTTGCCAGCTGTGTGACCCTGGGTGTGTGTCTCCAGCTCTCTGAGCTTCTGTTCCTTCATCTATGAAATTGGAATCCTAATCCCGACCTTGCAAGTTTGTTATGATGATGAAACAGGTAGCATCATTCACTCAATTCCCACAGCCACTGGCATATGATAAACATGCTTTGGGAAACCTGCATATTCTGTCCTTGCCTCGGGGTGATGCCTGAGGAACCAGCAGCATCAGAGGCACCTGAAACTTGTTAGAAATGCAGACTCCCAGGCCCCTACAACACTCCCTCCTACTGCACCAGAATCTGCATTTTAAGAAGATCTCGAAGTAATTCATATGCACGTTACAGTTGGAGCAGCTCTGCTATGGGCTTTGAGGTTTGAGAGTGATAGATGGTGTGTTTCTCAAGCACAATAACCAGCACCAATCCAAAGGTGAAAAGGTACATTTAAGAGGTCACTGCCTAGGAGCTCTGATGCACACCTTACTCTCACACAGCTTCTGTCTGCCCCAAAGAACAAAGGGGGCAGCAGATTCACCCATCCCCTTAGAAGTCAACCCAGCAGGGTACAGCCTCTGTGAAGTCAGCCCTCTGATTAGAACCTCATGCACTGTGTACCTGAGGAAGGTGCAATCATGAGAAGGAGCCAGCCAGGGTGCAGGTAAGAAGTGCTAGACCTGGCAGGATATAGCTCCTAACTTGTATCAAGCTGACATTCTCAATTATTGCTGGAAGCTCAGAGCTGTGGACAAAGACCTCAGATGAGAGCCAGGAGTGCTTCTGAGCCTAAAAGAGCAGTCACTCTTCCATTTAGAACTTAGTCATTGTACACCCCATGCTCCTTGTGGGAATGAGAGTTGGACAGACACTTGACCTTGGATGTGGCAGAATAGCAGCTGGGTGCAGATGGGGAACCATGTACACTTTTCAGTGGGAAATCACCTGTCATGTAGACTCTGCTACCCTCAGAAAGAATATCACTGGCACACTCACCTCTGGGCTATTCCTGGTTATTGTCTCAACTTAGGGGCATACCCACAGAGGCAGAGGAAAGACTCCGTAATCCAGAGCCTGAATTACCGATAGAGCCTATTTCGTTAAACCTTCCAAGGAGAAACTCTATTTTCCAGTTAAGTAATTCAAGGCTCAGGGAGGTTGACAGTGGAACACGCAACCAGCCAGGAGTGGAGGAGAACTCTGTAGCCCCAAAGAGCTCTTATCACTCACCCATTTGATCAACCAGGAAGTTGTTGAAAACACTTACAACACTGTACATAAAACCCCAAAAGAGGGTGGTAACAGAGTTTTGTGTCTGTGTGTGTGTTGTTGTTTTCTTAGTTCTTCACCCAGGATCTCACAGCAAGTGGCTAGCAGAACCTCAACAAAACTCTAGCACTTGAGCTCAGTGCCTAATCTTCTGAAGCTTAGCTGCCTCCCTCTCCTCTATGGAAGGGAAAGGGCACAGGAGTGTTTGTTCTAATGATGGACCAAATTGTTCAAATGGAAATCCATGTGGCCAAAAAGAGTAGGGTAGTAGTGTGGGGATTAAGTGGGGTCCCCTGCTCAGACCTCCTGTGCTTAGACAAAGCCAAGGACACCTGCAGGTCCTCCCCATTCCTTTCTTGCATGTGACACAGTCTTATCATATTCTCTTCCTCCCACTCATGACAACTTGACTCAATTCTCTTCCTCTTGCTTGGAAAAGTGTGAGGTTTCTACAGCTGCTGTAACAAAATTTATCATCTTATACTTAGAGAAGCTAGAAGTCTGAATGAGTCTCATAGGGTTAAAATCAGGATGTCAGCAGGGCTTTTCCCTTCCAGTGGCTCCAGGGGAAAAACCATTGCTTGCCTCTTTCAGCTTCTAGTGGCTGCTGACTTTCTTTGGTTTGTGGCCACATCACTCTAATGTTTGTTTCCATCATCATATTGCTATCTTTTTCTTTTTTCCGAAGTTTCTGTCCCCCCTCCCCATTAAGGAACCTTGAAATTACATTTGGTTCACCCACAGGATAGGCTGTACGAGTTTCTGTCCCCCCTCCCCATTAAGGAACCTTGAAATTACATTTGGTTCACCCACAGGATAGGCTGTACGGTGTTGTAAATCAGGATAATCCCCTTCTCAAGAACCTTAACTGAATTGCATCTACAAATTCCTTTTGACATATAAGGTCATATTCACAGGTTCCAAGGATTAGGCTGTGTCTCTCTTTGGAGACCATTATCCAGCCTACCATAGTTAGTAACAACATGTAGTTAAAAGAGTAGGAGCACAAAAGACACGTAGGGGTTAAACATCCTGGCTCTGGTGTTTGCTGTCTGCATGACTTTGAGCACATTTTTCAGTCTCTGCTCCCTCTTCTGTATAATGGAAGTCACAACGTCTCAATTTCCAGGCTGTGATGAGGCTCAGACACAACCCCCATTAAGCATCCAGCATTGTAGCTGGCACACCGGGCTATTTAATATTGGCAGCCAAGACTATAAGGAAGATTCTCAAACTTTCTCACTGGGGAGGAGGGTGTGTCCGTCTGGCACAGCCTCACTGATTTTAAAGATTCAGCAAACACAGCCAGGATGAAAAAGAGCCAATTGTGCAAACAGATCGGGCCTCCATTACCCTGGAAATTAAGTTAGCACCAGGTCCATTTGGATTAGCTGGTAATGGAAGAGGCGAAGTACTGATCTACGGTAAGAGAATTCTGAATAAGTGAGTCTGGGATAATGTGATACTGGTAATAGATGGAAGTGGCTGCCTGCTCTGCCTATTTCCCTGCTGAGAAACCAGCCCATCACATCTTTGCTTTGATTTTCTTTCATTTAAAGAGATACTTGCTTTTCTTTAGAGAATGCATTTTCAGCTGACTTAGAAGAGAAGAGAAGAGAAGAGAAGAGAAGAGAAGAGAAGAGAAGAGAAGAGAAGAGAAGAAAAAAAGAAAAGAAAAGAAAAGAAAAAAGAAAAAAAGAAAAGAGGAGCCAGTCACCTCTGTTTCTCTAAACTACAGATCTGAAATTTTAGCCACCAGTCTCAACTTTCTGGAGCCCTTGTCTTCACCAGCAGCATTATTAACCTGCTGCTTTTGAGACTTGGGTCCCTTAGGTCACCTTTGAGGTAATCCTCCTGGGTCTTTAATGTGTGCTGATTAATGTTTGATGACTGGCTTTCGTGTGGTTGGTCTCAGTGCTCCCTCTATGGCTGACTTCAAACTACTGGACATTCAGTTGGGAAAGGTGAGCCTAGTTGGCTCTCCTGAGCTCAGACAAACAGGTTCTACCTCACAGCTGCAGCACTTTCACCCTCATCCTCCTACAGCTCTCTCCACAAACCCCTTGCTCCGCAGTAACCGTGAACTTCTGTGTTGTGTCACACATGGTCCTTCACCCCTGGAAGCTTCCTGTTTTCCACCAATCAAAATCTCCTTGGTTCTTTCCACCTCAACTCATTAAGCCCTCCATGTAAATTAATTCTCTCCTCCTCCGCTTCCTCACAGGGGATTGCTTATACCTTTACTGGATATTTCTTTCATCTGACTTTGTAGCACACAGCTAAGTTATGTCTGACTTCCTAGGTAAAGCTGGAAAACACCCTGGCTTTGGAAAGAGACTGGGATAAGTCAATCCCCCTAAGTAGCTTTGTGACTCAAAGCTGCTTAGCTTCTCAACCTTGAAGCAAGGGTACCAAACACACCCCATTTCCTTTTGAAACTTCACAACAAGGACCAGTGCCTGAAACACAGTAGGGCTTTGTTTTAAATGGCCAGACTTTTCTATGGACAGGAGGATCACATATGATGCCTCTTCTACCTGGTCTTTAGAAGGTACTCACTCAGCCAGGACTTACTGAAATAAAGTTCCCCAGGAGGTGCAATGCAAAGAGAGATGAGGAGAGAAATGAGCCCTGGAAGGTCTGCCACAGCCGTGTGAGAGAAGCATAACACTTTCCAGGGTTCCAGCTCAGCCAGAAGTAGTTGGGAGGTGGGGAGGATAAAGTGTACAGATGGGGAGTGTTCACGGTGGTTTAATCTTGCAGGCATCATAGATAACTTGTAAATGTCAGATGTGATGCACACAATTTAAAAGGCAGGGAAGAAATTTAGAGATATTAAGATATTTACTGGACCACGTGAGAGAGCAGGCTCAGTTTAAATGTGGCTCATATTTTCATTAGCAGAGGCTCAGCGAATGTGAGCTGCTTAGTCTAATAGAAGCCTCCCGTTTTCTTATTTGGGATCTGAGCGCAGTTGCTTCATTATACAGTGTAATGCGGTCTGATGGATGCTGGTTTCACCAGTGTCTGTGAGATGGAGAAGTATGGGGGATAAAGGGAAAGTGCCAACTCAAAAACATCCTTCAATGCAGCAGTTTGGACAGAGATCCTAGATGGTATGAGGGGACCCCACAACAGGTGGGAACATTGGTTGCATACACTCCTGTATTCTGCCTTTCCTCTCTATTTCACTTTAGGGTGAAGGAAGTTTCTGGATTGTGAAATCAAGGCTAAGACAAAATTAGGAGCTGCTGCCTACATGGGGATGGTTCATGGGAAGCCAGGTGGGACCATTGTGCCGGAGAGTGGCTCTGGCTGGTCACTGAGGTCAGCAGACTGCACAATATCATGAAACAGAGGAAATAAGGAGTCCATGAGGTAGGGTGACTCTGGAAGCTCAGTCCAAGGATACTGGCTATCTTCACACACTCACCC
>RJWT010039848.1:0-12596 GCA_004365215.1 Cuniculus paca | reverse complement strand
GGTGCACCTTGGCTCCCTCCCTGGGAAAATGAGGATCATAAGAGACCAGAGGAGCCAGGTGGGGCTTGAGAGGCGTCAATGAAGGAATGCTGGTTTTGTGGCTTGGTTGGGTGGGTGAACGAGTAACATTCATCCAGTTTTCTTAGTGGGTTTGTATGTGGGATTTGTTATCCCTACCAGGAAATGCACCTTAACAAGTGGGGATTACTTAAGACGTGCTTGTCAATTATTGTATCAGACTAGTAGAGTGGGGGGCGGGTTTCAACCTGACAAAATGTTTCCACTTCGTCTACTCCAAGCAGGACCTTGAAGGAGGCCTGTCACCCAACTCCAAGCACCAAGAAAAGGACAACTCCAGTGTTTTTGGTTCTTTGTTCCAAGTTTCTGCCCCACCCCCCTTTCTCCTTCTCCTTTTCCTCCTTCTTCTCTTTCCAGTACTAGAGATTGAACCCAGGGCTTTTACACTGGACTACATACCTAGCTAGCTTGCTTGCTTTCTTTCTTTTTTTTTTTTTTAATTTTGAGACAGGTTCTCACTAAGTCACCCAGGCTGGGACTTAAATTTGCCATCCGGAATGCTGGGATTACAGGTGTGCGCCACCAGGTGCAGCTTGACATTTTCTTTCTCAAAGTCCACTCAAGAGCCAGTACAGCAGACTGACTTGAAATCCAATTTCAGGGGCCCTGAAAAGTCCCATGCACCCACATTATTTGCACCTCTGCTGTCTAACACTGGAAACCTCCCCTAGGATTTTGTACTGGGCTGGAGGTTCGATTCCTGCTAGGTGATGAAGACTGACTTGTGCGCTGTGCTTTGAAGTTTACTAAAAGCTCTCATTTCCATCATTTCCTTGGCTCCTCACAACCATGTGAGGCCACCTGAAACAGGTTGGTGATCCCCCAGCCGTAGCGTAGACAAGGAAAGCTCGGGAGAAAACGAATAGCTTGCCTGAGTTCGCGCAGGTAATTCCGAGCAGGGGCTAGATCCATCCACGCTCCCCAGCCGTCCCACTATATGGCCATGGGTTGGGCTCCAATCAATTTCAAACCTCCCTAGGAAGAGTCACAGTTTTACAGATTGCATTCTAGGTTTCTTTACTTCCAAGTTACTGATTTCCTTTTTGTAATTAGCAAGTAATTTGTTGGGAGACACGGTGAGACTCTATAAATATCCTGTCCCTTCCCGTACTTTCTCCCTCCATCTCTGAAGCTAGGGATGATCCAACTCATGGCTTCTAGGGTTACTGGCTGGCATCCTACTAAGAGTGGTGGTGTCCCTCTCTCTGGCTCAGCACCACCAACTAAGTGATTTCAGCGACAGCATCACCTTGTGTCCCAGCCCGAGGGACCGAAGCCTGAGATCAAGGTGCGGGCAGAAACAGCTCCTTCCAAGGGCACACGGGAGGTATCTGTTCCAGGCTCTTTCCTTGATTTACAGGTGACCATCTTCTCCCTGTGCCTTGGTGCCACCTTCCCTGTCCCTGTTTGTCTCTGTGTCCGAATTTCCCCTTTCTCAAAGAATGCCAGTCACATCGCAGGTGGGGCCACCTTAATGACCTTATTTTAACTGATAATATTCAGACTTTATCCCCAAATGAGGTCGCCTCCTGGATGGGGGTCAGAACTCCAGAGGCAAGGAGGACATAATTCAACATTTGACTCATTCATTCAGTGTATAGACTTGCGGATTCTTATTTTACTCAGTTTATCACTGGCACTGTTTTTGGTGGAATTGTCCCAGATGTGGCCAGCATGAGCTCCTGCGAACTGGCTCCTGTGTCATTTTTGACACAGTTCCATGATTCTGTGAGCACTTTCTTACTTCGTGGCGCATCTTTATGCCCCAGCCTCTACATTTCCTACCTGGGGGCTGGATCAATCGTGTCTTCCAGAGAGAGAGAGAGAGATGTTCTCTGGCATTTATGGTTCCTATTCTGTCATTGTTCTTAGGCAACCTCAATGCCACAGCTAGAGAGGAAAATCGTATAAATAGCCACCACGTGTATCCTGATCCCTCTGCTTCCAACCCACCATCCCTGAGTTCATTCTCTCCTTCCCCTTTCCATATTTTCAGTTCTCTTCTCCATTAGTGAGAAAACAACTTCTATTGTCCTTAGTTGCAAAATCCTAACACACAGGAAACCTCTGTTCTGAGCTACTGTCAGTCACTACGTGAAGACTAGAGCAGCCTTTCTGCAGGGTATAGGTTGTCCATTTGTTTTGGTGGTGCTGGGGATTGAACCCAGGGCCTCTGCACTGAGCTACATTTAGAGATTTTCTTTTCTTTTTTTTTTTTTTTTTTTTGGCACCGGGGATTGAACTCATGACCTTGTGCTTGCCAGGCAGGCACTTAGGCCGCTGAGCTAGATTCCCAGCCCTGGTCTTTTTGAGACAGGGTCTCACTATGCCATTCAGGCTGGCCTTGAGCTCACTTTGTAGCCCAGGCTGGTCTCGAACTCACAAGGATCCGCCTGTCTCAGCCTCCCGAGTGCTGGGATTACAGGCGTGAGCCACCACACCCGGTTTCTTTTCTTTTCTTTTAAATTTTTGAGATAGGGTCTTGCTAAGTCACTGCCCAGGTCTAGCAATTTTTCTGCCTCAGCCTCCCAGAGTGTTTTTCTTGTTTTGTTTTTTGTTTTTAATATAAGAAAGGCCAAAGAAAAAAGGTCCTAGAGCCCAGAGATCACCAGGGAATCAAAAAAGGGGCCTAGGAGTGTGGCCCCCTGAGCACTCTGCCAGCGGCTCCCCTTCCCCCAGCCTACTTGTCAGAGGCTTGACCCATCCCTAGGGGAGGACTAGGGGAAATCCCAGCGTTCCTCACTTTCCTGTGCCTTTCCAGATTCAAATCTGATAAATCAGACGGCAGGACAAAAGTCAAGTCATCTGGGGGATGCAGGCCAAGTCACTGACACTGGGTGTGGCTAAATAAAGCCTTCATGGCCCCATACTTGAACAAATATTTTGAAAACTTCCTGTGCTTCTTTCCTCCATTTTGTCCCCAACTCACCTAGCTGTCCCAGTTGGGCTCACACCGGCAGTTTTCCTGCCTCAGCTTCCCAGAGTTCTGAGATTATAAGCCTGTACTACCACACCCAGCTCCTATTTCTTTCTTTATAATTGAGACAAAATCCAGAAACACAAAATTCATCATTTTACCCCTCTAAAGTGAGCTAATTCTAGTGTGCTTCCATCATACCCCAAAAGAAATCCCATACCCAATTCCTGCCTCCTCCTAGGCCTTGGCGACCACCAGTCTACTTTAAGTCCCTATGGATTCGCCTATTCTGATCATTTCTTATACACGGAATCATAGAACATGTGGTTTTAGTGTCTGACTCCTGTCATTTAATGTAAATGTTTTCAGGGTTCACCCATATAACGTCCATTAGTATGTACTTTATTCCTCTTTATGACCAAATAATATTCTACAGTACGAATAAGCCACTGTTTATCTATTTATCAGTTGGTGGAAACTTAGATTCTCTTCACTTTTTGGCTGTGATGAATAACTCTTTTCTGAAGATAAGCATGCAAATTTTTGTGTGAGTGTATATTTCCAATTTGGGTAAACGTCTAATCTGGAATTATTGAGTCATACCAAAACTTTCTTAAACTTTTTGAGGAACTGTCAAACTTTTCCACAGTGGTCAAGCAATAAATGATAGTTCCCACCTCCTTGCAAACACTTTATTTTCCTTTTTTTTTTTTTTTTGTAGCACCGGAGATTGAACTTATGACCTCATGCTTGCCAGGCAGGCACTCAGGCCACTGAGCTAGATCCCTGGCCCTTATTTTCCATTTTTTAAAGTTGTGGTTTAAAAAAACCTCCATGTATTATAAAATTTACCTCCAACCACTTTTTATTTTCTTTTTTTTTTTTTTTTGAGACAGGCTCTCATTATGTTATTCAGGCTGGCCTTCAACTCTCAGTGATCCTCCTGCCTCAGCCTCTCAAGTGCTAGATTACAGGCATGTGCCACCATGCCGGGTCCCAGCCACTTTTTAACTGTACAGTTTTAGCTACATTCACATGTTATATAGCAGATTTCTAGAATTTTTCTATTTTGTAAAACTAAAACTCCATACCCATCAAACAACCCCACGTTTCTCTCGCCCTGTTCCTGAACAACTGCCATTCTGCTGATTCTCGAGTTTGACTAAATGCTTCATATAAATGGAATCATGCAGGATTTCCCGTTGTGGCTGGTTTATTTCTCTCCATGTAATGTCCTCAGCGTTCATCCAGGTTATGCCCGTAACAGGATCTCCTTCTACTTTAAGGCTAACACTCAATTAGAAGCATAGACCACATTTCCCTTAGCCATTTGTCTGCGGATGGGCATTCTGGATGCTTCCGTTCCTTGGCTAATGTGAATAATTCTGTCATAAATAGTTGTGTGTAAGTATCTCTTCGAGATCCTGCTTTCAATTCGTTTGCTTCTGCACCCAGAAGTGGATCAAATGGTAACTTTATTTTTAGTATTTTGAGAAACCACTATAGTGGTTGTGCCATTTTTATTCCCACCAGCAACGCTCAGGCTTCTGATTTCCCTGCATCCTCACCAATATTCCTTCCTTTCTTTCTTCCTTCCTTCCTTCCTTCCTTCCTTCCTTCCTTCCTTCCTTCCCTCGATAGGGCCATCCTAGTGGATCTAAAGTGGTAGGTATTTCATTGGCCATTGGTCTGATTTTCCTTAATGGCTAATGATCATTTGATGTGCTTACTGGCTATTCGTGTACTTCCTTTGGATAAATGCCAATTCCAATTTGCTACCTATTTTTAAATTGACTTGTGTTTTGTTGTTCAGATGGAAGACTTTATCTATATATTCTGATCGCTAGGCTCCTATCAGATATGAGATTTCTGAATAGTATCTTTCCGGTGACAGTGTCCGAAGTCCAACTTACCTGTTTATTTTCTGGTTGCATGTGCTTTTGGTATCATATTTAAGAAATTGTTTCTTAATTCAAGATCATAGCTATGCCTATGTGTCTTTCTAAGAGTTTTATAGTTTGAGCTCTTACATTCAATAAGTCTTTGAGCCATGTTGAGTTAATTTTTGTGTCTGGTAAAAGACAGGGCTCCATTTCACTCCTGTGCGTGGATACTGCATCACCCCAACACTATTTGTTGAAAAAAATGATCCTTTCTCCCACTGAACAGTTTTGGCACCTTTGTTGAAAGTCAGTTGATCATACAGGTAGGGTTTCTGGATGTCTATCCCATGCTAATATCAAACTGCTTTCAGTACTGTAGATACAGTAGTAAGTTTTGAACTTGCAAAGTATGAATAATCCAACTTTGTTCTTTTTAAAAAAATTTTTAGCGCTTTTGAATTCCTTGCATTTCCACATGAATTTTAGGATCATCTGGTCCATTTTCTTTCCTTTTATTTTTGGTCATTTTTTATTTTGTATTTGGTTTGGTTTGGATTTTTTTTTTCCAAGACACTGTCTTGCCATGTAATTCAGGCTGAACTTGAACTCACTATGTAGCCCAGGCTGGCCTCAAACTTGTGTCAATTCTCCTGCCTCAGCCTCCCCAGTGCTGGGATTACAAGTGTGTGCCAGTACACCCAGTTTCATCTTATCTATTTTCCTTTCCTCTTAGTCTTCCTGTCTCTCATCACCCACATATTATCCCTATATTTCTAACAACCTGTACGGTAGTTCCAGATTTAGTTTTGAAGCTGAGTTTCAAAGGAGGTGTCAGGGACCATGAGTCTTTGCATGAGTTATTTCACCTCTCTACAATAAGAACACTAACATCAACTCTAAGAATCATTGTTGTAAAGAAAGACTGGATTACATACAATAATTTTTTTTTTTAGTACTGGAGATTAAACCCAGACCATCACACTGAGTTACATCCTTGGCCCCATTTTTATTTTTTATTTTCAGACAGGGTCTTGCTAAGTGGCTGCATTGCCCAAACTGGCTCTAACTTGCATTCCTCAGCCTCCCAGAGCCCTGGAATTGTAGTCATGTGCCACGTGGCCTAGATGTGATGCCAAAAGCTTAGGAAAGAGCCTCACTGTGGATTATTTGGTTAGCCAGTTCACCAGCCTGTAAATAAGTTGTTGTAACAAGAATGGCCACCTCAATGGCAGCATTTGGTTTATGGTGGACTGGCAGCTAGGGGTTTGGATGATTTGCCTCATTCAGTCCTCGCAGTAACCGATCAGGTAGAAGCTGTTGCTATTTCCCACTCTACAGATAAAGAGCATAACAATGAGGCACCGAGGAGCTAAAAACCCTGGTTACAAAGAACAAAGCTCAGATTTCAACCTTGGCCACACATCAGAGGGTGGTCCCGGGAGCCAGGGAGAATGAATGCCCGTCTAAGGGCTCAGGGCTGACATCCAAGCACGAGGTCTTTTCCCCGCCATCTGGAATGCAGGCTGAGGTTGTGTCTCACCGGTTGTGTGTTACTACAACAGACTCCCCCAGAGGGGGTGCCGATAAAGAGATTTATTTCTTACAGTTCTGGAGGCTGGGACATCCAAGGTCGAGGGGCCCCCAGCTGGGGGCCTGTTTCCTGTGTCATCCCATGTTGGAGAGGGAAGAGCAAAGTGTAAGCATGTGAGAGAGAGGACGAAAGAAGGCCGCACTCATCCTTGTATTGGGCGTCACTCTTGTGTTCATGGCATTAATCCAGCAGAGAGGGAAGAGCCTTTGTGACCTAATTCTTGTAAAGATCCACCTCTCGGTGCTGTTGCATTCGACATTAAGTCACCAACATGTGAACTTTAGGGGACACACTCAAACCGTGGCAGGTGGGAGGCCTCGGGGGCAGGGCACCTCAAATTCTGCACATCTCCCTCTCCTGTAGGTTCTTCATGTATATCTAGCAAAGAGTGAGGATCTGGGCTTCTTCCGCCCTAAACCAAATCCAGGCCTCCTCATGCCTCCCTGAATATCTGCTGTCACCTCTCAGCCAGTGTTGCTGTCCCAACTCCTTCCCATTATACCTGCCAGTGGTCTGATCCTATCATCAGGCCACAGATCTGACCCCATTAATGCTGCACCTCAGAACCAGGGGTGGCCACAAGATCAAGGCTGAGTTCCACTTGACGAGGCACCACTTAATTCAGACATAACTCAATTCAAATACCAGCTCTACTCTTCCTGAGCATTCTATGTCTCGGTTTCCTAGTGTATACAAAGGGGATAGTTAATGGCAATGAGGATCTCAAGAGCTTAACAATTTCCTAGGTGGTCAGGGCTCTGTTCCAGCCCCTGACCCTCTTCCCCTGTGCAGCTACCCTAATACCAAAAGCCACTGCCTCATCCAGGCCATCCCACTCCCAGCCCTCCCACTCAGTGACCTTCAGCTGGCCCACTCCACACCATTGTGACAGCGGGCATCTCTGTCCTGCTCACCCGTCCCTGCTCTTCTCTGCCCACTTTCTTTTCCACTCCCTCCTGTGGCCACATTCCACTCACAGCGCCCACTGAGTCACAAAACCCAGACCAATAAAGGGTCACGGCCTTGGAACTGTTGAAGAGCAGAGATCAGGATGGGTCATAAAACACAGTGATGGGCATCACAAGGGCATCCCTAAAATTTTCTCAGTGTATCCTCCCTGATTTCTAAACCAGACGATGACTGTCACAGCTGCCTGAGGAGACAAAGAGCGGCATGAGCAAAGCTACCGAAACGCTCAGCTGGGCGCTTGGTATTTTCCACTCCATAAAGAAGGACAATGAGATCAGGCACTTGTTGGCCTCCCTGACTTTGGTCTTGCCTCCATCTGGGGACCTGCCTACTGGCTCCTCTTTGTGCATGTGCTGGTCCCACTTGTGCTTAGCACAAACCTCTTAAGTGTCTCTGGTGCAGGAGCAGTTGTCCCAGAGTCGATCTATCCTGCACTCATTCTGCAAACACTGCCCATGGGATGGGGTTTTCTGCTTGAAACTCGGTAGGGATGGAAATGAGTCACTGACCTCACAGTGTTCCACTCAGGTGGGAGAGAGAAACGTCCTCCCGGCCATCGACCAGGGGATGCATTTCCTGGAAGCCCAGGTCCTGTCAGACACTGGGCAGAAGCTGCCCTGGGGGTGCATGTTTCTGTGCACTTCCCTCTTCCCTAGAAGGCACTGCCTGTTGAGAAGGCAAGGCTGCTGAGACCCAGCGTGCAGCAACATCCAGGTGGAGGCCACAGCATGGCTGGGCTGTGCCCAGTCTTGGCTCCCATCATTGTTTATACACACATTTGGTCATGTATCCCTCTCCCTACTAGAAGCCTGCTAGGCCCGACACATAGTATATGCCTAGTGAGTTTCATGAATGAATAAATGAATGGAGATGGGATAACTCTACTCACAGGCAGCTGAAGAAACTGAGGTTCAGAGAGGTGAGTGACGTATCCCGGATCCCACAGAGAGTGAGCTGCAGAGCCAGGGTGCCCATCATCAGCCTCTGATTATACACCCAAACCTTCACCACTTGGCCCAGGAGGGAGCTGGCCCTCTCCCCAAGCTCTTTCCGGTGTAGACTCCCCAAAACCCTGACTCAGCTGGACAACAATTGGGCAACCATTTCCTCTTTCTTGACCGCAGGACTTTCAAGGAAGCCTAGAGGAGGAGGGAAGCGGATCCGTGCAAGTGTCTTCCTAGCCACTCCTATAAAGGATAAAGGGAGGGAGGTTGGCGTGCTTTGCAAGGAGATAGCTGTCTCCTCCTGCACCCCAGCTCTGAGCCCTGAGCTGCCACCTCTCCCTCGCGGCCATGGCAGGCCCCGTGACCATTGCAGCCAGCCTCCTGCTCCTGGCCCTTTGTGCTCACTGCATCGTGCCCACAGGTGAGATGTCCAGCTCCGGCCCGGGTCTCTGGACAGGACAGGCTTGCAGGGGTACAGCTGGGTTGGCACTGCAGAGGGTGGAGAAGGAGGCAGCCTGGGGGAGCCTGTGAGTGCATGGGGTGTCCGGTGGGGGGTGGACTTCATGGGAAAGGACACAGCTGTTCTCTCTATCCCATTTCAGACTCCGTGATCATCCCCTCCCCCTGCTGCATAACCTTTGTTTCCAAGAAAATCCCCGAGGCCTGGGTGGTGAGCTACCAGCTGACCAGCCGGAGCGTCTGTCTCAAGGCAGGGGTGATGTGAGTATTTTTCCCAGACGGGGGCAGGGACAACAAGCCTCCAAGGTCAGCTCTGTGAAAGCCATGGGCCTCCCTGAGCCTCCGCTTCCTCAGCCATAAAACGAGGAGGAAGATTTAGTCAACGGTCATTTCGGGGGCACTAAATATATACAGAGCACGAGACACCGCCTTAATGAATCCCCTCAGCAACCCCACAGGGGGAGGTGTGATCGCTCCCGTTCAGAGGGCAACTGCGGCTCAAGACCACACGGGCAGCCAGGTCTCCGGGTTCCTGCTGCTGTCAGAGCTGCCTCGTACACAGGGTAGCGGTGGGGTCACTTTGTAAACGGTGGCATGCTACAGAGCCGCGATGGCGAACCTTTTAGAGACGAGCACCCAAACGGCAACCCCAAGCCCACTTATTTATCCCGGAGTGCCAACAATGCAATTAAACTTGAATACTGGGGTTTTAGTTTAGAAAAAACAACTCGCGCATTAATGTCGTTTGTCCTAAAAGAAACACAATAATACACATGCCATAGGTTTGCCACTGCTGCAGTAGAGCGTTAGTATTTAGCATTAATTTTCCCCAAGCACCATGAGCTATGATCCCATGGCCTGGCACCCCCAGTGCAGAGCTCCTGTCCTTCTCTTCCAGCGCTGGCATCCTCGCTGGCCACTCCTCCTTGCATAGCGTGAGTGCTGGTGGTATTTTTAGTGTGGGGGGTTTTATTGCATTTTCTACTCTTCCCTAGGGACAAGGACTGTGTCCCTCTTGTCAGATCCTGTGTGATGGAGCGGTCCCTGAGTGAGCCCAGCATCTCCCCACCCCATCATTCTTCCTCCCAACACTAAATAGACACACACGAGGGGAGACAAGTGTCAGGAACCCACCAGGAGGCCAGGCTCCTACCCACATCCCTGTTAAGTGTCATACGTGGTCCCAGGGCTCTACTGTTCCTCAATCAAACCCTGCCCTTCTTCCCCACAGCTTCACCACCAAGAAAGACACGAAGTTCTGTGGTGACCCCAAGCAGCCGTGGGTACAGAGGTACATGAAGAAGCTGGATGCCAAGCGAAAGTGGCCGTCCCCGAGGAACCGAGCAGCAGGTCGCAAAGTCCCCACGCTGAGGAGCCCTGCTAACAGCACCACCCTCTGATCGCTGCCTGCCCTCTTGCCCCTTGTATGGTTCCTTGGGGCCGGGAAAGCGGGAGGGAAAGGGCAAGAGCTGATTTTCCTGTTGCGAACTTCGCTCTCAGGGGATCTGTCCAGTCTGTGAAAACCCTGAAGGAACTGGCTGCTTCCCCTGGGGGAGAAAGGGCAGTGGAAGCCCCTTGCCCTCCTCCTCATGGCCATCAGGAGTCCCCAGCGGCTACACACAGCTTACCTGCACTGCGCCTGCAGCTGGCTCCGATGGCCCCTGCTGTTGTGTTGCAGTGGGCCTGAGGCTGTCTGTCTGTCCTTCGGGGATGGTGACCCATCCACAGCAGCAGCCCCTCAGCAAGGAGGGGAAGCTCCAGGCTGGTCCGAGACTTCACTAAACTAAACTAAACCCACTTAACTAAAACCCAACCAAACCAGGGGACTTCTTGGCAGCATTCACAGCCGGATCCTCGCCCTCCTCGGGCACCTCTCAAATTTTCAGGAACTTCTGTAAAGAAAAGCACATGGAGGACCAGTGTGAGGGCCGATGTGGGGAGTTACATCTCTTTGTGAAGACAGGACTGCGAGGAGATTTCTGCTTGATGACAGGGCTTGCGCCTGGCTTCTTTAAGGAAAAGAGCCGCTCTGTCTTTCATGCTGGGCTTTCCCTACATTGTCACGAAGGGAAGACGGGCGAGAGCTGAGGGAGGAGAAAGACTTCAGCTTTTTTTTTTCTGTGCATGAGACACAGTGGGATTTGTTTATCCAGAGTGTAGACACAGTTACTGTTCTCAAGTAAGAACCCAAATAAAATGTGACGTCTTCTTTGCAGGTGGTCGTGTCTCATCTGTTCGTATCTCACTTGGGAGCAGGGTTGGGCATAAACAATGGGACAGTGCTGCAGAAGTGGTCTGGGCTACCTGTCCCCAGCTGGAGGGAGAAAAAGTCACCTGAGCTCAGGGCACCCTGCCATGGGGGTTGATTGCCCTTGGGAGTCCTGGCACAAGGCTTAAAAGGAAAGCTCTGGGGCCGGCGGTATAGCTCAGTGGTAGGGTGCCTGTCTGGGCTCACTTCCTAGCACCGAACAAACAAATAAAAGAAAAATTCCTTATACCAATCCAATTTACAAAATCTTACCTGACCAGATAAAGAAGGAAAAAAAAAAATGACTTGCAGATCTAGTGGCTCTCAGAACCAAAGCAGAGCCGGGGATGCAGCTCAGTGGCAGAGTTCTTGCCTCACATTCACAAAGCCCTGAGTTTGATCCCCAGCACAACTCAAAACAAACAAAGCAAAACAAAACCAACCAACCAACCAAACAACAACAACAAAAACCACCAAAGCAAATTCTGAGAATTTCGTTTTTGTTTTTTTTTTTGCAGCACCGGGGATTGAACTCATGACCTTGGCTCTTGCCGGGCAGGTGCTTAGATGGCTGAGCTAGATCCCCAGCCCTGTTTTTGAGACAGGGTTTCACTATGCCATTCAGGCTGGCCTTGAGCTCACTTTGTAGCCTAGGCTGGTCTTGAACTCACAACGATCCACCTGTCTCAGCCTCCCGAGTGCGGGGATTACAGGCGTGAGCCACCATGCCCAGCTTAAATTCTGAGAATTTCAACCAACAATTTTTAGAAAAACAGAAGTGAGGTATAGAAAACAACTTAATTGAGCTGGGCATGGAGGCATGTGCACATGGACTAGGAAGGCTGAGACAGGAGGATCACCATGAGTTTGAAACTGGTCTGGACTACATGGAGAGACCCTAACTCAGAGAAAAAAAGAAAAAGAAAAGAAAGGGAAAAAAATTAAGGAAAGGAAAAGAAAAAAGAAAAAGAAAACAACTTATTTGATTCCAGTTTAGTCAAAGAACCAGTCAATTGGATACTGCTTGACTAGTTCATTGTTCAATTAGTGTGTATTGCTACAGAGCATCTTATAACCACCCAAAGCTCAGTTACTGGGATGAAACTGTATTGGGTTGATCTGTTGGGCCCAGAGCAGTTGCCAAGTTCAAATCCATGGCCTCCTATAAAATTTTATTTGACACAGGTTAGGTATCCCTTATCCAAAATGCTTGGGAATGGAAGCATTTCAGATTTCAGAGTTTTTTCAGGTTTTAGCAGATTTGCATAGATTTTACCTTGTTAAATATCCCCCAATCCATCCCCAAATCCTAAATTTCATTGCACTTCAGATTTTGGATTTTTTGAATTAGGAAAGTTTGACTTACATGAACTTTGAAAAACATATATTATACAATTAAAATTAAATTTTAATAAAATTCCAGTAAAACATATTATGTATTGCACAAAGAGCTGTTAGAAGCATGAGGAGTCTATAAAACTATAAGTAATGGCAAGTGTGAGGTCAC